>JAWNKX010000078.1:0-132930 GCA_035041755.1 Cacoxenus indagator
ATTATGGATCACGAGGAGGCCAGAAGAAAACATTTGGGTGGTAAGATACTTGGCTTCTTCTTCTAAAGCAGCCACCCACCCATTCAGCAGAAGAGAGAGAACAGATAACACAGTTTGTAATTTAAGGAGAAGTAATAGTCCGCGCAATTATTTTATGTCACATCATCAACGCCGCTACCACCATCAACTACTATAAAGACAACAACCTGTAAAAAAAGGTTTCGTGTTTCCTAAATCCATTACACATAAAGGAATATGTAAATAAGTCGGGAGTCCGAGCAAAACCGATTTTATGATTGTGATGATTTTTTTTTTTGTATGGCGTGAAGCAACGCCACTTTAGCTTAGCAACTATAAGAAAAGTGTCTGGGCAAAGGGGACTCTTTCCCCGCTGCCAGTAGTAGCAGAAGTTAAAAAATTTAGATAAAAAGGACAAATAAAATGATTGTAAAATAATGTTGTCGGCAAAGTGCCTTTTTTTGTTTGTCATAATATGCATTTTTTATCTGCATAAGTTGTACCCTTATCTAATGTTTAGTTATGTTGAGACTGATAAGATAAAGGAAAAGAAGAAATTCTAATTCTCAATTCTTTTAATTGGTTAGGTTGACTCTATAGAAAGTTTATTAAAACTTTATTCAACAATGTGATGTAGTTTTCGGAATTCATTTGGTTGGGTTTGTTTGTGAAAGCTGAAAGTGGCACAAATCATCACAAAACCCACTCCAAAGATTTTATTATATTTTTATTCGTAATAGGCGTAAGCACAATTTGCCTATTTGGTAACGAGTTAAATGTACAAAATATGTTTTTGCAACGGTACTTGACGAAACACGTGTTTGCCCTTGGCAGACCATACAAATTTAATAGAATGAGTACTTTTGGAAGAAAGATGCTTTTAATATTTACAAATCCATTCACTGAAGACTCAGCAGAGGTAGAAGTAAGTGAAGACTAGGCTAAGCCACCGCAAAGATTGTGTGTAATAGTTATTACAACCTGAGCAGATATGGAAAACCCAATTCTTTTTTTTTTATATATATATTTTTATTGGAAATCTGTTCTTGGAACAGTACACAAATTTTGTGGGAAATCGCATTGTTGAAAAATCATCAAGTTAAAATATATAAAAAGAAAACACTTTAAAAGATTATGTGCTATAGTTAGTTAGTTATAACCAACCTGATTAATGTGGAAATGCTTTGGTAAAAATAAAACAAATTTTGTTTGTTTGTTGTTCGAAAGTGAAATCACTTGTGATTAAAAGATAGCAGGACAATGAAGATCCTCCGGGTGGGGCATTATTACGTAAATTATATTTTATAAGTAGCATCTGTAATAGGTGGACAAGAAAGACCTGACGGGTTCTTAGGGAATTCACTGTTTAGTACAGAATCTAATGGTCCGCAATCGTCAATGGATGACAGGGCTTTGGACGTAGCAGGGCTCATGGACAAAACTGCAGCGTTTTGGAGTGAATTCTTTTAAGAATTTCCAGGCAAACTACTTGTAATAATGTTTTTGAGATTCTGTGTAGTGTAATATAGCTGCTAGCCTGGTAGGGTAACCATGTAATATATATAGTGATTTTAGTGAGAGAACGCGAACGTCTAATTGGTTTGGAGTTCACTTTATTTATGAATGCTTATGCTCAGCGCTGCTGACGTTTGAGCTGCACAAGCATAAGTTCTTTTGGAAGAACTTCTCCTTCTAGTGTACTACTTTTCGGTAAGAAAAAAGTAGGAGTAAAAAGAAACATATAAATATAAAGAATTTCATTAATAGCATTAACACCGTCTCGATGGCCTAGTGGAAGTGCACCATGCTGCCGACCGTAGAGGTCGTGTTTCAAACCCCACTGGAGGCAGACAAAAACTTCTCGATTTACGAAAACTTTTACTTATTGGTTAAGTAAATAAAAAACTGTAATAAATATTTAAATTGTTATTAAAGTCAATTGAAAAAGGGCGCCTACTGGAGGTTAGAGCATTGACCAATGACAATAAATCATGCCTAACCTACCCAGGACCACAAATCCTAACTCCAGTATAGGGTATGTATGTATCCCGGCATCTGCAATCGGCAGCCAACTGCACTTTCACCAAGCTACCGAGGCACACAATATATAACTCATACATGAAATATAATACTAGTATAAAAATACCATTTGTCAAGATTAGTAAGCTTCAGAACGACAATTTGCAAAAATAGTTCAGAGAAAACACTCAAAGAAAATGTGTCTGAAGTAATAAGCATTTTAAATGGGTTACACTTCGTGTTGACTTGTCCCTATTTTATGTTAGACTTATCAAAAATCATCCTAATCAAACTGTATAGTTGTTGTAAGGCGTATATTTTAATAACAACGCCAAATCCAACAGTGAATGGACAGAGTGACGTAACAAGCCAGGTGTACAAAAACACTCTACACAATTATACAATAATTAGTTCTTTAATTGACTGATAAATGGATTACACAGCACAGTTTATCTATAATCTGTTGTCTATGTCACGCACATGCAATTAATATCGAATTAATAAACCTTTAGTTCAGAATAACAGTTAGATGGATTGATTGTTGATTGAGTATTGAATTAAAAAAAAAAAACCTCTTTATAAACCAATTCGGTTTTCTAGTCCAATGAGTCACAGACAAAATTATAAAGAAAATATATTTTCGATGGGATGCAGTAACGAGTTTTACGGTGCACTAGCAATACCAAGGGCCTGGCGTTGTTCGGGGTTTGTGTAGCATGAATATGTAAATGTCAAGTGAAAACTTTTTTATTCGGGTTGGTCGGTGAAGAGGACTTAAATCAGCATAATGATATGAACAACTTGCCGTCTATTTGACACACATGCCTAACAATGGACTCTTGAGCTCCCCCTCCTTGTTAAACCACTTGTCCTCTCTTTACTCTTGACTTGAGTAAGTTCGCCACATCCCACGGCATAAATACCACAATAAGAGCAGTGTACTGTTTTACAACGAAAACTTGTACATTCAAGTTCGATGATTTACTCTCACATAACAACATCAACTACGACAGCGGCTGTCAACCAGATATGCGTATGTATAATGTTTCCGTTATAGGTCTAGACCAAACGTATGGTAAAGAAGTGTAAGGCAAGGGTATTGCAGGACAAAACAGGTCAGCTCAGACCACTGCTCAAGACATATGAAAAATGGTAGCACCTATCGATATTGGTTTCTGTCAACTTGACTGGATGAATAAAAATTTATATAATTAACTCGAAGAAATTTAACGCTTATTTCCCGTTATACGAAACATTTTTCACTGCTCCACGACTACTACTGATCTGGGCGATCACTAAACTTCTGCTCAAACAAGTTCACTTTTTCCCTCACACTAATTTTGACTACAAGGCATTTGTTCAGCTTCTCTAGATGTGTCTCGATCTTCTGGAGGCATTCGTTGGCGCGCAGGTATAGGTCATCGGGTGTCGACGTCTTCTTCTTATCCATTTCATAAAATTTCTGAATGAGAAATTTCGTGCCTTGAATCTCTTCCATCTCCGTGACATGCGTCGGTGTGTACCAAGTAGTCGTCACATCGCTCTCTTGCTTAAATATTAGCTCAGTCTTATTAGTAAATTGGTCTGTTTGGTTAGTCCTTTGTAACGTTGTAGTAATTCCCTCGGGTAGGCACACACGCGCCAGTCATAGGGTATAAAATAATTTTGCTTTCGGGAAACTCTACAGGAACTCTATTTACTGAGCATGATACACTATACTATAAACAAAAAACGATTTCTTGACTAAGTTATTTAATAGGATATGGATGTGCGAGTTGTTCCAGAATTGGGCGATCATGTTTGTCCACGGTCGGTGACAACTATAACGTTAAGTTGACAATCGCATTCACTCAACTTACTTGAAACAGTCACCACTATATTTCTTCTTGCAATAATAACTTTAGTTAATGTTTGGAATAGTATAATTAATGAAGAGTAATGCATACCTGTACATAAATTTCCTTTACAGCGATCAAACGGCTATGCGTCGTTCCATCGTTTTTGTAGTGGCACGTAATTGACACATATGACCGCTTTTGACAAGTGTCACTCCATATAGCGGGCGAGTTTCTGTAAATGAATGAATTTTCGAATTTCAATTGTGTCTGTGAGTTCATTCGTGCAGTTGTGGGTTTCCCGGTGCTGTAAGTCATTGAGATTGCAGCTCCGACCTTATCATCGATTATAACCACAATGCCATTAATGATTTAACTTAAAAATCTGATCGATAGCCTCGTTTCCGACCATTGCCTAACCAACGAAGAGCATCAGATTGGCCTCGTTGACCTTGATTCGTTTTTAGAGACAGAGCGCATCAATGTAATGGCTCGTTGTCCTATATGCCACCGGCGGTACTGTCTCCATGGTCATGGCGGCATTCTTATCATAGCCCTTCTCGTTCAGCTGAACTATGGTGCATTGACTGTGTTTTTCGCTGGATGCTGAGCTTAAATGGCGTGTATGCATACGCAGCTGCTCGACGGGGCTTGCTCGTAAAGTATGGCAGGCCGCAATGGGTACTCTGACATCGCTTTCAATCAGCCAAAAGAAAATCTTGGCCAGATTTGTCGATTTGTTTACTCCTTTCATTCCGCAAAATATAATAGTGTACGGTTTGCAAGTGAATTTGATTCGAGTGCGAAATATCGTAAGCAATGTTTTTCGATACCACATGATAACGCATCTTGTCCAGTGGTATTTGCGAATCGTTCCGCGTCAACATCTTTGAGTCGACGGTGCCAAAATGTTTTGTGCCTTTGTTTTCGTGTAACTTGAGGGTGTACCTTGCATGGTACAACTAACTAAACGAATGTATGAATTTTGGCTAACTTTAACGGAGTTGAGGAGTAGGTGTATTTAATGCAAACCAACTTACATTAGTTTGTATTTTCTGATACTGTAGACTCTCCGGGCATTCCTCAGAGCATTCTGAGGATATCTTATGGCGTTGCCGTTGCAAGTGTGTCAAAGCGTGCATGTACATACGTACATATGTATGTAAGAAGGAGTCTTTTGGGGTTCGCTGCAAGTGCACAAAATACTTCAATTAGTCTATTTGCAAAGCATTTACCTGATTTCGACGTACAAACGAAGTGCTGAGACGAGACATTCAAGGGAAGGCAGCTTGATTTCACCAGTAGTGAGACTCATTCGAGTAATTAAAGTACTAGTTTGATTAGCCAACATTAGATTCTCAGTTTTTTACACCCGATACTACATTTTTTTAATGGCAGCGAAGACAAAAAGTGAATCAGCGGATTTGTGATACGCATTTAAAAATTATAATTAAACAATTGAAACAAAAATGTTGTCGAACAAATCTTACAACAATAAGAAATGTAAAAACTACACAACGGTCAGAAGCAGATTTCATTCTGCATGTGCGTAGATACATATGTAAGTAGTTACATACATACATATGTAGATAGATATGAATGTCCGCCATGTCTATGAGCTTAGTGTTGTAGCATTATCAACGAACAAATGGCCCCAGATAAAGGTTTTTTTCTACTTTTTAGATTTTCGTATTTTTATAAATCGACTGTGGTTGAAGACGCTGTGCTGCTGAACATGAGACCAAGCATGATTTTTGTTTCTTGTTTTCAGCTGTTGCCGACATCAACTCAGGTAACGAGCGAAACGAAAACCGGTAGCAACAAAAGCACAAAATGTATTGCGATAACTGATTCAGCGAACACAGCTGCCTATGCGCATCGCAAAGGTTTTTTACTGTTGGTTTTTTATTCGCACGATCAGCGAACTTAAGTGGCAGCAGCAGCAGCAGCAGTAAAAACAACAAACAATTGCACAGAAACTAGTTTTGTATTAGAAATAAATAAAATATAAAAAAATCAGTCCTTTTGTAGTGTTCAACGTCAGTATTGACCTTCATTAGACTTTGCGTTGAAACATTGACTTAGAAACGAGGAACGTGTGTGGCCGCCAAAGAAAGAATGATGAAGAACGTAAACGGACGCCTTGGCCAATTAGTGTATATTGACAAAAAGAGATAGCACAAAGACGGCCACGTTTTGTATAAGAAAGAAAGTTGAAGAAAAAAGGAAAGTTGAAGCAGTCGAAGACAAAAGGTTACCACCAACGAACTTTTCCATGGCACAGAGAAAGAGAAGATAACCGAGAGCACTATAACATAACCAAAAGAAATAACGATAAATATTTGGCCTGCGGGGAGTGAAAGCATTGAATACCTTCAATTAAGTTATGTAGACGCTGACACCGTCTTGAGGCGAGCAAAGCAGATAAAGTACAAAAATAAAATATCAAATAATCAACCCTTTAATATCAGTATATAAGCAAGTGTGGCTTTGACACAGTCTGAGAAGCAAATGTTATTCAATCTTCAATTCGTATTTAATTAACAATACAATCGTGCAGTAAAAATAAATAAAACAAAAAAAGTCAAAGTCGACCGAAACAAATGTGTCCACTTAAATTGCTTAACTGTTAACAGAAATCAGACGATGTTTTACAACAATGTTCCTGTCCCTTCTTCGTCGTACACAGAACATAACAAACATACGGAACTTACATTTATATATATATAAGCATATGTATATGTACTAGTGGATCAGCAGAAGTTGTTCCTCTTCAGAAAGTAAAGTTGTGAGATTTTCCTTCTATTCGACTTTTTAATGAAAATTCTCATCACAATTGCAATGAATAGAAAACCGATAGCCAAATAAACAAAATAAAAATACTCACATTAATTAGAAAACTAATTAAAATCGGTTAGCAAAATAAAATCATTTCTAGATCTCGACAATAGCGAGATTCGGGACCCAATCGTATATGTACATTCCCAAAAATGCATTGAAATCGGTTGGGTATTTCCGGAGACTAGCTCGTTTGAACATAGTGATTAAGAAGTTGTATATATGTACATATGTATATGAAAACTACATACATATATTATATTCTTCAACATGTTACAAACTTCGTAACAAAATTACCACACTTTCGACTTAGTGATGGCGCTATAACGAATAACGGACAGTCTGAATCAGCTGTGCAGCGGAGTCATTGCTTTAATACCTATTTGAAATGTGTGCGATTAATTTCGTCATGAAAACAACAACGACAAACAAATGAATGAAAACGAACCTCGACAAACCTGTGTGACTAATCGACGTCGGCCACGTTGAGTGGTCCATTGATTTGTTTTTGTAATATTGTGTGCGTACGTCGATAACGAAGCCCCAAACGAGGCGATACGAAAGATTAGACCTCTAGAGAGCCAACGTTATCGGGCACGTGTTGGAGCTGCGCACGGCGTTCCTCACCTCAGTTATGCTAACAAACTATGAACACTCGTCGTTTTTTAATACCTTCCAATTAAATTGCTTTTGTTGCTGTTTTTTTCACTTTATTGTTTCAATAATTTCGAGTTCTGGAACGTGTTGCTGTGTAAAAAGTGTTACATTTTGCTGACGTGTCTTCGCTGTTCGTCCTCGTTATATTTCGCAACTGGAGCACTGCTTTGTTACTTGTTTTCAGATACAACAATAAAAAAAATCAAATCATTTGATGATCAGTTACAAATCCATATATCATAGATACATCTACGAGCTAAAGTGTATATATATGACGTTTAATAACATATGTGTATGCAATAGTAGAGGGCCTCATTATATGCGTGCGTGTGGGCTGTTTGAGTGTGTGTGCGCGTGTGTAAGTTGCCAATCGGACGGATCTGTGATAAAGTGCTGTTCAAGCACCATTACCATCATCACCACCAACACGGCCACCAACCAACACACAACCACTGCCAACACACCACACCTAACACTACTACACTAGTACCTTAAGATGTTTGAGCAAAATACTCCTTGGATTTGTTAGGATCAGCGACCATGGTCTTCTGACCAGGCTTCCAATTCACGGGGCAGACTTCGCCGTACTTGTCAGTGTACTGGAAGGCCTGCACCAAACGCAGAGTCTCATCAACACTACGGCCCACAGGCAGGTCGTTGATGGTGACCTGGCGCAAGTTCTGTTTTTCATCGATAATGAAGAGACCGCGGAATGGAATGCCGGTCTCCTCGTCGAGGACGCCGTAATCACGCGCGATTTTCATGGATTTGTCGGCCAAAAGGGGGATGTCCATGTCGCCGAGACCACCCTGTTTGCGTGCTGTATTGACCCAGGCCAAGTGCGTGAATTGGCTGTCGGTGGAGCAAGCAATCAATTCGCAATTGATACTACGGAATTCGGCTGCTCGCTCCGAGTAAGCAATGATCTCGGTGGGGCATACAAAGGTGAAGTCCAACGGGTAGAAGAAGATGACAACATATTTGCCCTTGTAGTCGCTCAATTTGATGTCCTTGAAAGCGCCATTGACGACGGCGGTACCTGAAAATTCCGGTGCGGGTTTCTGCAATTGTGGCATCTGTAAGTAAAATGAATAACAAAAAAAAATTAGGATTTCTGTTTATGTTGTTGATTGCAAAATCTGGGGAAACTGATCAGAACATTTCATTCAAGGGGAATTTCGGGAGTAGTGAAGTATGTAGATGACTAACATCTACTAGTATATGGCTTAATATTAAAGAAATGCAAGAAAAGCTAGACGATAAGTTAGAAAGAATGACCGCTTTATTCCGGTACTGACAACATTGGATCGACTCTAGGCTTAGTCATCCCCCATCTTAATCTATATGAAAGTCTACAGTATCTTCTATACCAATAAATTAAGCGATATCTTGGTCCACCTTTTTTCGAACCATAAATATAAACTGTGATTAACTCAAAATCCCAACATTATTGGAACAGAATCCCATGTAAAGCTACGGCCCAAATTCCAACTCCTGTATCCGTTTGGCCTTCCGACGTATCTGATATTTAGCTATAGACATTTGAAATTAGCGAGTGGTACAGCCAACATATAGACCCATGGGTGAACCACAACCTCTTATAAGATTTTTCTTATTTTAAGACCACAAACATAAACTGTGATTCTAGAATTAGTTGATCATAAAATACCCATACAAATCGAAAATGCAGCTCTATTATTTTTTGACGTATTTAAACGAAATTTTATTGAAATAGAAACATAATGTGAAATCAGCTTTCTAGGAATTTTGAGCAATGTTGGCCTAGGATTAAAAACCTTTGTAAATGGTGCTTACCACAAAAAACAAGATTGTGCAACACGTGGAATGCAAAGGTTAACGGACGAATAGCGATAAAGCGCGACGTAGCAAAAAAACAGTTCGATTCCAAAAAAAAAAAAAAAAACAACAGCAAAAGTGAAAGAGAGGGAATAACCTGATTTTAGAGTGAATCAGAAGATTGCGGCATACACACAAAGTTTGCGAATTCAAATGCTGGCTGAGGCAATGGTGAGGCAAAGGTCGAAACGGAATCGAGATGTCGATTCTCCGCACAATTGCGTTGCTGAGATTGCTTTCGTTCAGAGCGTAGGTAGTGAAAAATCCGCAGCTCTTTTACAAAGTTATAAAATAATCGCTTCCAGAAAGTTCGATTTGCAAAAAAAAAAAACAATTCCCGCCCACGTGCACACATACTTCTAACACAAAAAAGCATAAAGAGGCTCCAATAGGTAAGAGGAAGACAATAAGAAAAAAATGCCGGCCGCACAAAAACGAAGTACTTTATAAAATATAATTTATTGTTAAAACCAATACAGTTTTGGCATTACACTTTCACACATTTCACAATTATTTGCAACTTTTAGCCCAATTGATTTTCTTCGCTAATAACTAACACTCAACTCACTTTGACTTTAATTCTCTGCGGTTCCTCTTTTTAAACGAATTACTACACTACTGTCGACCGTCTCAGAAATTTCTTTCCTATTGATCATCGGCAAACAAATACCTGCTTTTAAATGAAAAATCACAAAGAAAATGAAACGAAACATTCGGAATTAAAACACATTCGTTTATATTAAAGTACCGTATAAAATATGTAAATTGTGCATGATATAGGCTAAAGAAAATGTAGTCAGCATATTGTACTTAAGCGAACCCGCCACGGTCCTTCATTGTAGTATCAAGCAGTTGTGTACATGTGTGCTTCAAGCAGCCTTACTGTAGCTGTATCGTTCATTTCAAGGTAAATTTCGAAGTGAGCAGACTTGAGCGAAAATAACAATAACGGACGAACATTTAATTGCCCTTATGGCTGTGTGTCTTTTGAAGAAGAAATTGAAAAAAAAAAAAAACTGAAAAAGGAGAGAATGTGGATGAAAAAGCGGCAAAAAAATTTATTTATTAAAAATTTATTTATAAATTTGTTAAATGTACAATTATAATACTCATACTTATGTTAAATGTAAGAAATAATACATGGAATAAAAATTATTGAATTGAAATAATATAATGACGACTCAAAGCAATTTTCCACCCCTGCTCCACTTTTCAACGAATCACTCGGTCGCTTAAATTCGCGTCTATTGCTTATACGCAGCACAAGTAGAATGTTTGGAATGGGAAATATCTAATCGATTCAGATACTGCTTTTTGATGTTTAAAGAATAGCTTTTTTATGTTGATGTTTTTGTGCTTGTGCAATTATGCGTTGTGTGTGGGCAAATTTCTTCACTTGACAGTAAACTTCTTGACGAACGGTTTTGTCAAAATGAACGAGCATAAAAATTTTTGGTAGGAGTTCTTGGAAATGTATCAGACATTGCCTGTTTTGTGGAAAGTGAAGAATGATAATTATTGCAATCGTGTATAAGTGGCGTAGACACGGTCCTGCATTCACACGCAGCATGCATCATAGTGTTACTGAGCTATACATGTGGTAGTCTCACATACGATGATTGAAGAAATATCTGAATCGATTAGATATATCAGATTTGTCTTGTTTTTGTCGGTTGTCCCTGCTGCTTTTTGCATAGCTATTTCATTTACGCATGCACAAGTAAGTAGGTAAGAAAGAGACTAATATAGATAAGTGCTTCAATTCAATTTTGAACCAACAGTCATAATCAGAATTAAATGTTGTTCGTCCGTCATTGACATTGTCATCCGCCCACTACATAAAAGAACACAAGAAATTATGATTGAATGATGGAACTGCAAGAAGTACACAGTTTCGTGCACACGTACACAACTTTTTGAAGATGATTGCAGGACCGTGTCTAGGCCACTTAAATCATCCCGCGTATTTCCTCTGAAATTTTTTGAAAAAAAGTAATACGGTGAAAGAGAAATTTGGTAAAGTTATTTTAATATTGTAGTAGTAGACGTTCAGCAGATAACACAATAGCACATAAATCAAAATGTGTGTTGTAATTTTTTCCCAAACATTGCAAATATAAAATTTTGAATAACATCGATAATTGCGGCCATCGATGTTTTCAAAGCAAAACATTGATTAAACATAGATGTTTCCGATGTTTTTGTAAAATTACAGAATAGTTAAAAAAAAAAAACAATTCTAGGTCAAACAGTTATTATTTTACAGATCAAAAATTTCTTTATTTTTGTCCAAAAACAAAAGCTAATCCACTATATTAGATTTCAGTGAGCATCTGCCATCTCAAATTATTTGTCCAGCTTTGATGAACATTATTTCCGATTCACACGACGATGCTGTGTCGCAAAGGACTTCCCTAGCATTCTAACTTTCCAACTTTTCTGCAAAAATAAATTAAAGCAGAAAAAATAATCTAATGAGGAATTACTTAGCAAGGCGCATTCTAAAACGACGCAGAATGGTAGGAGTTAGGGCGGTGAGACGGCTGAGAAGATCGCACCCTGCCGACCTCCGTAATAGATCGTTTAATACATTATACTATATCTCCACTTATTCTTTAAGTTGTTTCGTTAATTTTTGTATATACAATTTAATTGAAATTGTTCTAAAAATAACAGAAAAATTAAATATAAAGGAAGAAAAAAAAGGAGTTACTGATCTTGATTTTGATTTTGCTTTAACTTAAGCAAAAGCAAATCAAAAACAAGTTCAGGAATACCATATGTGTTACTTACATCATTTCTGCTCCACTACGCCAGAGGAATGAAAAACAATCGATAGTGGTGAGCCGAATATCGATGTTTTTAGAAGGTAGAAAAACATCGATGTATCGATAGCGCCCTAGATTGTTTTTCCAGCTCTAATCGGTGGCCATATTCTCGTTTACACACCGAACTGCGTCATTGGCGCAATAATGAAGTTGGTGACATTCAAATGATAGAAGTGTTGTTACATTTGTAACGCGCATGCCAAATTGACGAATACGGTTTTTAAAGGGTGCCATGTTTGCTCGTGTGTATATGCGTATATCTGTAATAAAAGTAACACCCTTAGTAGTGAGCATGTAAGCAAGCAACCTAAGCGCAAGCGGAAGTTCATAGACAAAAATGACGCTTGTCAGTTAGTCTGCCGTCGCTCTACGGACACGGATAACAGCGACGAATACCAACGAAACGACTGTTCCGCAGTGGACAACAATCGACAAGCAGAGACGTAGCAGCGCCTCAACGCAGAGCAGCGCACCACCAAAACCGCTAACGGCGCTTCTTAAATTCTCATTTCAGGTATTCTGTTTATTTTTGTTTTGGATTCGAATTTCTGCGGTGGCCAAAAAGCGTTTACTCCTGTTAATAAAAAAGAAAATTACTGTTATTGTTGTTGCTGTTACTGTTGTTGCTGCTGCTTTACACTGTAATACGTCGTGTATGCCAGGTTAACGGTATATTTACACACACATATGACGGCGAAAAACATAAAACAAAGCAAAGTTAAGGGAATCCTTAAAAAACAAGCGAGGAGAAACTTTTTGAAACATTTTTACCAATTAAATTACAAGGAGGGATTTACTTTTTATATACGCAAAAATAAGATATAAATTCAAAAGTAAAATAAAAACGCAGGAAACGCTTAAACGAGTACAACGAATATACAAAGAGAAAAACGTCGACTCTTTTTATACTTTTTAGAACAATTGTTGACATGAACAATAACGAAGATAACAAAAATAAAAGAAGAAACATTCTTGTGAAACTTTAGAACCTACCTGTAGGGGAAGTTGATGAAAATATCCATAAAATAATAAGGAAAGGAAATTCAACATTAACCAAGAAGTAAAAGCAAAGCAGCTGGTAAAAATATTTGCCTAGATTTCGTTAGCGGACGGCGACGCATGGTAGCCTAAAACACTTTGCGGCAGCAGCGATCTGTTGTGGAAACGGGCAGCGCGGGTAATACGTTAAGGGCATAGTGAGCAGAGAAGGTTCTCGGAAATAAGACGAGCACAGAAACAGCGACTACGACAAAAAGTGCTATCAAAATCCGTTTCATTAATCACTGGCTTTGCTGGCGGGTGGAAAACATGAATGTGTTACAATCATTTGGTGGTGCCGGAAGTGTCGCTGGCAACGGAAATGAAACGAACGGTGGTAAGTAAACGTTTGTTAAATCATATGCGGGGGTTGGGTAATGGTTTGAAAGCAAAAATAAGCGTCTTGTAGAAGCATAGATAAGATATCTTGAAATAGAATATGGGTAAATGATAAATGGGTAGCGTACAGATGCTTTGATAAGTCTATGCATAGATTATATTAAAGTACAAATTGGGTGGTTATGTGGATGTATAAATAGATGAATGGATAGATGGATAAGCAGAAAGATCAATGGTTAGGTGGCTGTATAAATAGATGGATGAATGGTAGAAGAGCAGAAAGATTAATGGTTAGTTTATAAATGGTTGGATAATTGGATGAGTAGATAACTGCATGGTTAGGTAGAAGGATAGATGGATGGATAAATATATCGATAAGTATATAGATAGATGGTTAGCTAGAAGATTAAATGAATGGTTAGGTGGATATGCGCTTGAATAATGGAAGAGATAGGTAGTTGAGTGCAAAGGTAGATAGATACCTATATATAGAACCCTATGTATATAGATATATGGGTGTTATATAGATGGATAGATTATTAGAAGAAGATATACTCCTACATATAGATGTAAGATTGGATACATATTCATAACGTTAGAATATACACATGAATGATAAATGGACATTATTTGATTGTTTTAGTTCCATATATGTTCATGCAATACAATGTTTTTATATATGCACACACATACATTCACACACACATATTCACATGCATATGTGAAGGTACCCAAAAATAAGAGAAGTAGTCAAATATGATTTTTTTTGTCTTTAGCACTCTATTATTTTTACGAACATACATATGTACATACGACGGTGTTCCTAGAAGTAGACAGCCTAATAAAATATATATATACCTTACTTAGATCCAGAGTCTTAAAATAGTCGTTTACAGCACATTCCGTCTCATTGGTACCGAATCTTTCCATCAAGCAAACTTCTTCAGGTTTGGGAACAGAAAAAATAGCTGGAAAAATTCGGCGTGTGGGGTAGATGAGGAGGCAATTCGAACATTAAATCATAGATTTTTTCCATCTCAAAAACTGAAACAAAACTTTCCTTTTCGCCAAATGCGGTCGCTTTTGGGCCTTTCACGATCACGCATGTTCACGCACGATTTCACGCACAGCTCTAGTTGAAAACGAAGGAGCAAACTCCCCAGAAGTGGAATCCATTTCAGCTTCAATATCCATTGGACTTAGAACTTTTAAATTTATATATTGTATTACGCATCGATGAGCAATTTTTTCCATTTTTGAAAATGCCCTGAGATCGTCAAATGGTTGACAATATTTCCACTTAAGCTTTTAAGACTTCATTCTTAAGATTGGAAGAGAAAAATTACCTATGTAAGGCCGACTATTTATCGGAACACACTCGTATGTACATAAGTGTGTGCTAACAATATGGCGTTGCAAGGAAGGCCGCGAAAGAAGAAAACTATAAGAAAAAGTTACGAAAGTAACAATCGTCATTAATTTTGCGTTACACCATTCCCGTCTTACATACATATGTATGTATGTAGTTGTCATGGTGCTTTTATTCAGACTCGCAACTCTCGGTTCGACCCCTTATAACACCCACCCCAATCATCATTAGCCGTGCTCTGCTGATTACCGCTGTGTTGCGATGCGTTGCGTTGTCAAGGCTAAGAATGAAATGGCGGGTGCGACGTAATGCAAAAGGTAATCCAAAACAACGTAACGCGACACGTCAAAGGCACTCATGGCAAAGCAAACGTGTTAAAAGCAAAAGCAAAGCCCAAAGACGTAGACGAAGACGAAAAAAAAAAACGAAAACGGTTTCACAATCTCATACACAACAAAAGGTGAAAGCTCATTGTGGGTGGCGCCAACACAGACGCAGACTTTGACGTCGAGATTGGCAGTGGGTTTGCGTGCTAGTCGACCAGATTGAATTGCTTTAATGCCTTTGCTTCATTTATGCACTTTACTTAGGTTGCGGTCTTATCGTTTTGTAGTGAGGTTTGTAGCACAGCATTATTTACATATTGGAATATATTCTTGATTAGGAATATCTGAATATCTGTCCATGGGCAGGCCGTTGTCTTCATACATTGACATATGTTAGTGATACATACGTCCTAAAAAATTAGCTTTTTTTGGTCCAGGCACGAATATTTTTTCAAACCCTGTCAATAAAGTATCTGAAATTTGGACACTCCAGATCAACTGTTTTGTGTCCATATGTGCTTTTGGTTTGTAAAGCAACCAACATATGAACAATAAGAATTTGAAGACTACGATACGACCGGATCGTTGAACTGCAGTATGAATAGTGGTAATTTACAAAACATAAGTGAAATCAATGTCCAGGGTCGGCAGTTCGTTCCACTCGTGTGGGCAGTTTATCAAAAGGAGAGAAAAAGCATCCCACACGACACGGATGGCTTTGTTTTTATATATATAAACTAACCACACGGGCTGAACGAACTGCCGGCCGTGATTTTTGTGTTCACTAAGACAAAACGGCGTAAGTTGATTTCTTTGTTTTGCGGACGGGGGTTTGAAGAGTATTACAATTCGGTATAGCCGTTTGTAAACGGTTGTTTCGTTGCATATTTGGTTACTTTCCCAGCGTTAGAAGTGTAATAAGCCCACGTCATAGCCGCAGTTCGTGTTGTTTCTTATGTTTCATTTTCAACGCAGTTTGCTTATGCTTACACTCAGCGTTGTTGTTGTTGTTGTTGTTGTTGTGTTCTTATAAACTTTCAATAGGTTTGGATTCAAGGGAGTCTATCAACATTTGACTAAAAGTCAAGGACTCTCACGCTCGTTAGCACGTGGCCAAGTGGGATCAATTATTGTTCTACTATTGACGATGATGGAGTATTTTGTGCTCATTAACTCACCCTACATAACACGCAGCCCCACTGATATACAGCTCACGTCCCCATAATAAGCTGTGTGCCTTCCGTGATAATTATTATACATAGTTTTGCTCAAAGTTATTAAAAAGTTGTGCAATTTGTGAGTAACGCACAAGACGCAATTAAAGCAAGAAAAACTTTTGAAGTCCTACGCATAATGCCATTGTAACCTTGAACTGTGCTCACCAACCTTTGTCGAGTCAGCCGTCTTGAATTCAAGCGTGTGCTTTTGACAGCTTTGCGTATAAAATCACATATGTATAAAAATATTGTTAGGCATCAAGGTCCTCCAAGCATATCCTAGAGGCATGAATCAGTTTTAAGTTGACTTTGCTTTGTAAACAATTTCAGGGCGTTGCTGCTTCAAATCAAATTACGCATCCGAGCAGAAAGTTGTTTATTAATTCTGATATTCTGCCATGTACCGACACCTTCTCTGAGGCTATGTGAGCGCTCAGGTGGAAGTTTCGCATCTCATGACTTGACAGGATTTTGTTTGCTAATAAACCGAAAAAGGAAAACATCAAAACACAATTGACAGCAAATGACAAAATAATTGACAAGGGCTGCTGTCGAAGTCGTTTAATTCACGTCAATGCATTAGAATCGAGACGGTGCAGAGTACCATATACCAGTACAGGCGGTGATTTGTGTAAGTGAGGGCGGGGGCGACGTTGTTATTGCTTAGGTTGTCTGGGCCTTTTCTAATAATATGAAATGAATGAATTCGCATAAATCAACTCAATCTATCCTATTACGAAAACAGCACATTTCTAGGAAAATGTCAAGTAATACGGATTGTATTAAAATATTCGACCATATGTATATGCAAATACATCACTTTTATGATGTACAAGCATTTGCGCTTATGCTTTTGGACCGACGTCAAATAAACATAATTCGTTTCGCAGATGTTGATTTAAAGGAGCGTCTCATAGCAAATGTCAAAAAGGAAGTGAAGCAGCTTATGGAGGAGGCAGTCACCAAGAAATATGTGCACGAGGATAGTAGCTCGGTGACGTCGCTGTGCGGTGCTGTCGAGGCCTCCTTGAGTCAAGGCTTACGACGACGTGCGTTGGGCCTTTTTAAGACCTCATCGACGACGGCGCTGATACAGAAGATTGCAAAAACGTGCCCAGAAGCGGACTACATAAGTCGTCGTCTTTTGGAAATCGAGCTGGCGCACGAGTGTCGCACAGTCGCAGGCAAACGATCGTCATCCAGTAGTGATAGCATTATTAAGCCGAAGCTTTTGAACAAGGGTAGCAGCAGCTCGGTGACCACCATAAATACGGCTTCCGCCGGCTCGAATACGGCTGGATTGCCATCAGTTAAGTAAGTATAGTGGCAATTAGAAATGTTTAAGGGGATTTTGCTACTACTTCTACTTGATTTGTCATAGGTACCTCTGGATACGCTTGGCGCTATATGAGAAGCGCTTGGCCAAGATAATTGAGCATTTAGTAAACAATGCGAATAGTTACTACGATCGTGAGGCGCTGGTCGCCGATCCCGATTATGGTTCAATATTAAGTTCCTTGCTGGTTGGCCCTTGTGCGCTCGAATTTACGCGTGCCAAGACCGCCGACCAATACTGGGCTGATCCATGCGCTAACGAGTTAGTTCAGCGTCATCGCATCAGTTCGGGTAATCGCACTCCACCGACTTGCCATCGACCAATTATTAACTTTAAGCGTAGCCTGCACACCAGCTCCGAGGATACGAGCAGCGGCTCATTCAAGGCCAGCGCGCCGGCGAACGTGGTCAAGGATTACGTTGAGTCACTGCACCAGAATTCAAAAACAACACTGTTGTACGGCAAGAACAATGTACTCGTGCTGCCGGTGAGTGACCACATAATTACTGCACTAAATTTTGTATAGCAGTTAGTGAGTTTTGATAATTTTTTTCGGTCTTGCATTGGGCACAGAAGGACGTCAGCGAGCCAATGCCAGGCTATCTGAGTTTGCATCAGAGCGTCCAGTCATTGGTCATTAAGTGGACGCCGAACCAACTGATGAATGGCTACAATGATACCACCGAGGGCACCGACAGTAATTTCTATTGGAGCTATGCCCTCAACATCAATGTCGACGACATCGTCTATGTGCACTGCCATCAGAACCGCGGTGGCGACACTGGCGGTATAATCATACTCGTGGGTCAGGACGGTGTGCAACGGCCGCCTATACATTTTCCGGAGGGTGGCCATTTGCAGTCCTTCCTTAGCTGTCTCGAAACGGGCTTGCTGCCGCACGGCCAGCTCGATCCGCCACTCTGGTCGCAGCGCGGCATTGGCAAACTCTTTCCGTGGCCGAAGAGCGTACGCCGGCGTATACTGCCATCGGTTATGGAGTCTACTGATGAGACACCAATAGACTATGTCTTCCGAGTTGTCAGCAAAAGTCAGCATGAGGAGTTCTGTAAGTTATATGGGGCGCGGAAGGGTGACTGGTCTTATCTGTAGATTGTCCTACGTAATTTCATAGTGGCAACACATCCAGTACTTGAGGTAGGACGTTCTAGTCCGCGACGCAAGCATTTAGGCAGCTGTTCTACCACTGGCAGCAGTGACTGCTCTAGCAAAAGTCTCTCCATCGACCAGAGCGCAACTGACCCACCGTTGGTAAGTGATACATTAAAATCCCATAGCTTAAAGATACAAGTAATGCTCACTCATACCTGGCACACAGAACCAGGTCAGCCAGACTGCGAGCATCGAATTGGTTTGTACCTCAATGCGGCGACAGATAATCTCGCGCGCCTTCTACGGTTGGTTGGCCTACTGTCGTCATTTGTCCACTGTGCGTACGCATCTCTCGGGTTTGGTAAACGGACTTATTACACCGGATCGTAAGTAAAATAATGCGCTCCTCCAATCCTTTATATAAAACATTGGCTGCTTGGTTTTAGTGGCCGCCGATGAAGGGGGTCTGACCAAGGAAAAGTGGGAAGCCATGCATGTCGATGGTATTATCACCCAAAATATGGAAGTGTTCCGTTTGGTCTACTTTGGCGGCGTTGAGCACGGGATACGCAAACAAGTTTGGCCCTATTTGTTGGGTCACTACAGGTTAGTAAATTCGCCGGGATAATTATCTTTTCGCCCCCAAATTTACGGCTTCATTTCCTGTACAGTTTTGGCTCCACACCCGAGGAGCGTGAAAAACATGATTTGACTTGCAAGCATTACTACGAAACCACAATGAGCGAGTGGCTAGCTGTAGGTGCCATTGTACGCCAGCGTGAGAAGGAGAAGAACGACTTAGCCGTGGCTAAATTGACAGCGGAGATCGCGCGTAGAGCCAATGGAGCTAACGGCGATGAAGGCAGCGCTCGCAGTGACACTAGCAAGTACGCCTTAATTAAAACACAAATTGATGTATGTGAAGAAGAAGGCGAGAATGATGTTTTCGAGGATAACGACTTCTCTGATATATCAGACCCAGGCGATTTTTATGAGAATGAATTGTTCAAAGAACTCAACGGCCAAGCCGAACCTATTGAAAATAACAACCATAAGGAGGCAAATATATCAACTGAAGATTATGAAAATGAAGAATTCTTCGGAAAAACTGATTTGCCAGGAACAGATACAATCGAGCAGGTGGTTATCGAGTTTGAGAATATTGAAGACATAGAGCCGTTGCATATGCAAGAGAACTGCTTTGCCAATTCTGAGATGGGACATGAAGTCGGCTTGCCACTCGATCCAACAGCGAATGTGCTGGTGCTGAGCATCAAAAATTCACCATCGACCTCATCCTATGAAACGCTGAATGAACTCAGCGATGTAGAGGATTTAAACGTGGTACAGCAGAATGGCAGAGAAGAGTTGGACCCGGCAAATGAAGAAGATGAAGAAAAGATGGAAGAGGACAAACACAATCAAGAACAACACTTTGGCATGGAAGCAGATAAAGCAGAAGTGGGCTTTGGTGTGGAAATAGAAAAGGCACAAGTAGATGAGGGAGTAGAGGCGCTGAGGGTTATGCCAGTGGAACAAAAGGCATATGGAGAAAACGAAGAAGAAAAAGGTGTAGACGGAAAACTAAACGAAGCCCAGAATGAGAACGAAACTGATGAGGAAGATTGTCAACAAATTAGTGAATTCCACAGTGCAGATGATGTTCGCAAAGATGACGTTGGTGAAGCCACCGATGATGAAAAATCATTGCCCACACACGCTGTCATCATTACCGAGGCGGCTTCCCTCGATGCACTGCAGTGCGACGACGATTTAACTGTGGATGAAACTTCGCGCAAAACCTCGCTGATGTCGCCCATGAATGAAGACATTACGGTAGTCGCATCTTTGGATGCACTACATGACCCGAAATCCGCTTGTGTCTCACCGGCGAGCTCTAATGGTGGCGTCTATAGCGTACGTAGAGATCTAATAATAAAAATGTGATAATATAATAATCGCATATTCTTTGTGTGTGTTTGCAGGTCGAACTACTAGAACAATTTGGTTTGAATTTGCACCGCATCGAGAAGGATGTACAGCGTTGCGATCGCAACTATTGGTACTTCGCCAACGAGAATCTCGACAAACTGCGCAACGTCATTTCAACTTATGTGTGGGAGCATCTGGACATCGGCTACATGCAGGGCATGTGCGATCTCGTCGCGCCGTTGCTGGTCATCTTCGATGACGAGACTTTGACCTACAATTGCTTCTGCAAGCTCATGGAGCGCATGATTGAGAATTTTCCAAGTGGTGGCGCTATGGACATGCATTTTGCTAATATGCGGTGAGTTTCGAAAATGAAAAGACAACCGCCTCTGTTGTTTCAAGAGCCTTGATTACGATCCGTGATTTTCTATTTTTCTTACATCCAGTTCACTTATACAAATACTCGATTCGGAGATGTATGATCTGATGGACTCTAATGGCGACTATACACACTTCTACTTCTGCTATCGTTGGTTCTTGTTGGACTTCAAACGTGAACTTGTCTACGATGATGTCTTTGCCACCTGGGAGGTTATCTGGGCAGCCAAACACATTGCCTCCGGACACTTTGTACTCTTTCTGGCTTTGGCTTTGCTTGAAACCTATCGCGATATAATACTGTCCAACAGCATGGATTTTACCGATGTTATTAAATTCTTTAATGGTAACTATAATTTTTGGTATTGGTTAAATGAGGCCTTCGCATATACTTAATGGCTTATCTTCTTTACAGAAATGGCTGAGCGTCACAATGCTGCCTCCATACTCCAATTGTCGCGTAGTTTGGTGCTGCAATTGCAGACAATAATCGAGAATAAGTGAAATCAATGAGTGCTGCATAATGGCAAAAAAAGAACATAAAATAACGGTAAAGAGCATATTCAGACCGATAGTTTAACAAGAAAATCAATAGAATAAAGACACAGGAGCAGGCACACGAATTAAAACATTCGCATCTCATGCAGTTAGACCAAAACAAAAAAAAAATTTAATATAAAATCGTTTTCTATGCTTTGTTGCCAGTTTGCATACTTCCAAAACAATATTTGGTTTTCGATAATATGCAGCTACAACTGTGTTAACATGTTTAGATTTATAGTTGAAAGCATTTGCCGTGAGCCTACACTGCACGCTTTTTTATTGTATTACATTGTTTTATTTCGTTTTGCTCTATTTGAATTATCTGTTAATCCTATCTGATGAAAAAAAAAAATAGCAAATATAACTTGTGACTCTTTAAGTTATACATTGAAAAGCCTGTTCGACTGTCATGCGCTGTCAGTCAAGTCAGTCAATCAGAGCTCCCGATTAAGTGTGGTGTCCGGCCAAAGCAGGCGTTTGTTCAAATACTCAATGTTTCAATTACTTAGTCCGATAAACTTAGTTTAATTTTTTTTTACTCTTCCTTATCTAATAAAAAAAAAATCAGCATTCTATGAGGGCAGTCCAAAACGTATATTTTCTTCATTGTTTTACTTTTTAAATTCTTTCCAAAAGCGAAATCCAGCAATGTTTTCTAAAATAGACTATCAAAGTTGTATTAGGAATTAGCTACAAAAACAAGCCTTTACTCAGGATACAATATTCATACGAGGAACGGCAATCCTCGCCCATAGAATATT
Source organism: Cacoxenus indagator (assembly GCA_035041755.1). Taxonomy (NCBI): domain Eukaryota; kingdom Metazoa; phylum Arthropoda; class Insecta; order Diptera; family Drosophilidae; genus Cacoxenus; species Cacoxenus indagator. Next base: position 22,402 of record JAWNKX010000078.1, read on the forward strand.
TCACTGGTTCACTGCCAGGATGAAGATTCAATACGAAACGCTACACCTCCTCTACAATATCAAACTCAGCTTAAGTGGCACTTTCTATTCTGTCATACAAATTAGAATGTCTATGGTTGGGATTATCCATAATAAAATGTACTGTAGTCATATCAAACTGAACATTTTTTCCGATTTTATTCCTCGTTGGAACTTATCTGATTCCTGACACGAAGCAAAAATAGTTACCTGAAAGCAGACGCGTAAAATATTTAGCAAGGATTTGTACGGTTTGAACGGTTTATTGGAAGAATATGACATTATTTAGAAACCATAGAAACACACAGACATACACATACACAAAGAGTACTAGTGAATTTTAATAGTGAGATATATAATACTATATGATTAAAAAGATGAACAACTTCGGCTGAGCCGAGTTAAGAATATTATAGAATTTGATACCAGATGAAACATGATAAATGATATATTTATTGTAGTATTGTAATTTAATAGCATTTGCTACAGCTTTGATAACTGAAGCGTAACCAAAAGTTCTACACATACTGAGTTAAGTAGTTATTTTGTATGGTATGTTAACTGAATAGCGGGGGAGAAGATGTGCTAATGTTCAGCTAACCAACTTAATGCTGGTATAGGCACTGAAGAAATGCATTTGGCTTCAATAAATCAATCGTATACCGAATAGCTGTGTGCAAGAATAACGTGGTACCTAGTTTATACGAAAAACGAGATGCTGTGCAAATTTTCAGTCAGTTCATTGGCTCATTGATTCTAGCACAAAAAAAGAACGTTTTTTATAATTGGCTTGAGCCATATATTTACATATGTATGTATAACTAATGGAATACACTCCATTATAGGAAATTTATTGCATTCCATATAGGAAATTGAGTTGGCTCGTAGATAAGTACTTAAACAGCTATATATATTTACGTATATACTTGGAAATGATATGATGTGCAAATTTTCTGTTAGCTCAATCAATGATTGAGCGCTTAGCATTAGCTGCGTGCGAAGATAGTATGCTTGATTGGCGTTGAGCTGATCAAGCGTACGTATATACAATATTATTATATATTTTACAATGTGATCTCTACACTGTGAAAAAGTAAGATAGAGAGGAAAATTTATTAAAGTAGCTATTCGTTTGGAGTATATTACATGAGCATTACTATAAAGATACCAAATTATATACACATATATTTATATACACATTGTTATATTATTTAAATAAATAATGCTGTTATCATAGAGATATTATTATATTATATACAGAAGCATAGACGTTTAAAATAATCACCGATTCGATTTATGTTGCTTTTTAATTATTAAGTGGTAGGGCTGCCATTGTATACCCTTCAGAGTACCTAAAGCGAAATGCCAATGCGTCGAAATGAAATCCTCAAAGTACACAAGGAAAACATTATATTATTATTATTATACAGAAAGCCTGCAAAAAAAAAAAGAATAATAAATTTGTTTTTAAACTGAGTTTAATGGCTAACAGTGTTAATATTGTAGCAATGTTTTTTAAATACACTGTCCCTTGCAATCGTTCAAATCGTTGTTAATTTTATATGCTGCAATATGAGTTGCGTTATTATTTGTTGATACAAATAAATAAAGAAATAAATAAAAAAAAAGTATGTTGCAAAATTTCAAAAAAGATATATATATTTATATATTGTATATATGTACTAGTAACATGGAAATAATTTTAAGAAAGATTTACGCTTCTAGGAAAAGTAAGTCGCATCAACAAAGTCACACGAGTACACACAGACCCACATACACACAAAGATATATAATGTAGTTGATGTTTATATGGCTTCAAAATAGTAAAGGTGAAAAAAAATCAGGAAATTGTTATAAAAATTGAGAAAACACCAAAAGATTATATATATATATATATATATATGTAGTACCAATATAAATAAATATATGCTGTTTATATGAAAATATGTTCCAAAAATTGCAATGTTCAATCAAAAAAGGACGAAAGCTAACCTGTACCATATTAAATGATTGTCTAGACAATTGGTTACTTTGGTTCATGGGTTGCCGCATTAAAATAGAGTGGACCCCTTAAACTGAATACACTTCATATACTTATTTATTAGAGCTTTTATAGCTATAGCTATACTATATACGTATTCAAACTGCATTAGTCAATAAAGTTAATTAAAACAATAAATTTGCGGAAAACAAGGAAATCCTTAACTTCGAATATGTCGAAATTGTAAAAGTCGTACGAATGCAGATATTTATAACGAGCGTATGTTGACTAAATTTTTCATTGATGACATCCAGTTATATCCGATAAATATACAACGTTTAAAAACTAAGCGCCTAGCGTTATACATATTGACGGCGAGACTGACATTAACTATTTCAATTAGTCTCGTTGAGTTCATCAAAACCGTCCATTGATTTCTTCAGCGTATTACACATTTTTTGATAAATAATAGGTATAGTTCTTTGGGCTTACTGAATATCGAGAATTTGATACTGCCCCAAAGGATTAAATATTCGTTAATCATTTTAGTTTTAAACCTAAAATTCGAATGAAGTTTCACGATCTGAGTAAGTTTCACGTTTAATTATCAAAACCTGAATACGAAAGTAATGTACTTATACACAGTTGAAACTCCGTTTAGTGGACAATACCTTTCCTATGAGGGATGCTCCGGAAAGATTAAACTAATTGGTCTCTGTTTTTCTACTTTGTATATTACCGAAATGTCCGTGTGCGGCCAAGAGAGTGCTAATTGTTTTGAATAACGAAAGTATAATCATTTTAGTGACCATTCAGTCGTGTTCGTTAATGTAGAGCTCACTGTATACATGGCCATTACATACATAAATGTATGATTTCTATACAGTCTGTAAACTGCAGCACTCCAAATGCATTGAGTGTAACATTTTTATGTTAACAGTGCTAGGAGGATGAGAACAAATTGAACTCTGTTAAAGACGTTACTGTTATTACCATCCAATATTCCATGTTATAAATAGAACATTGGTTTAAATTAACCCTCATAACTATGTAACATGAGGCAATGATGTATGTTCTTGACATTTGCACGGGGAAGAACGCTCGCTTATTTTGGACTCTACTCCTATTTTGAAAGCTTACATAAAAGCTTGCCTACCTTCCCTTCAGACAGAACACAAGATAGTGTAATGTGCTTGGACGGTTCAAAAAGTCATTGAATATTTGTTGATTTTTTGGCGAAGCTGAGTCGTTAGTTCGTTTAATTGGTGAGGCTATTGAAAATGAACAACCTCGTTAGTTCTGGGAAATGCAAATACCACTGTTTTGAATAAACAAGTGAACAAAAATATTATTTTAGATTAAAATTGACACATCACTGGAGGACTGGACCAGTGCTCTCGATAATGCAGGGGGAAAAGTTATGCCCAAGATAGATGCTGTGTTTTTCAAAATTATTGGACGAAACAGCGATCCGTTACAACAAATTAGAAACCAAGTAGCTTTCTGTTGTTTACATTGGTGACCTTGAAATGGAAAAAAAATCAGTATAATGTATTTTGAGGTTCGTTTGTGCCAGTGTTCTCGAGATAGTGCGCAGGCGACATGGGCTGACATATTATGACTGACATCATATTGTGAAATGTATTATTATTATTATTATTATTATTGTTATTATTATTATTATTAGGATTATTGTTATTATTGTTATTATTATTATTATTATTATTATTATTATTATTATTATTATTATTATTATTATTATTATTATTATTATTATTATTATTATTATTATTATTATTATTATTATTATTATAATTATTATTATTATTATTGTTGTTATTATTGTTATTATTATTATTATTATAACTATTATTATTTAAAATACTTAATGATCCGCTCTCTCCCTAATATATGAGCGATGGTTTAATGGATTTCGGGTTTATTGCTTTCTATGAATTTGTTACTTCAGATACTTCAATTCTGTTGTGTATATCATTACTGCCTGATATAAAACGAAGCGTTTTTAATGGCCAAATAGTTTGCCAGACTTTTGCAAACGTAAATTGTCGAGTGCTTTGCACTACTTATTTTACTCTAAAGTAATTGCGACAGTTTCAATTAAGCACACAAAAAATTTTAACATTGCTTTTCTTCATCTTCTTTCTTTATTTTGAAAGTGCTTTTATGCGCAAATCCCATTATGCAAAGCAATTTCATATAAGCAAAAACCAGCACTCTGTAAAGACGCTCTGTTATCTAACAGTTCGTATTCACAATGACGTTCGCCTGCCACCCATTGCGCGAATTCACTAACGCTAACACCGTGATAGCGCGCTGGTTCACTGGCTCTTTGGGAAAGACCACGGCTGCAGTTCTGCGCTTGAACTGGGCTACGTGCGACGTGTTCGCGCCGCTGCCAATACGAATTTAAGGAGAGGCTATACAACAAATTCATCAACAGCCGCCAGTTTTGTTACTTCGAATACAGTTACACATTGTAACCACAATTTGTTGTATTTTTGATATTTCTATTGGTTTTTTTTTTCTACTGTTCTCAGTATTTGAAATAAATCGCGTTTTTCGTTTTTTTCCTGCTTTCGCATTTGTATTTACGCGCGCTTCCTGTATAGTAAATAATTGTAAAAATAACGGTGTTTTTTGTTGTTGTTGTGTGTGTGATTTTCCTTTCTCAATGTCTATGTGCATGAGACATGCATTAACAGCAAACACAAACGAATAAATAAACAGAAACACAACAAACAATACGCCAAAACTAGCTTAACAATTGTCGGTCGACATTTTTTGGAGCTTGCAAATGCGTGTTTAATTTGTTCGTTTCTTTTATTTGTTGTACTTTTTTGTTTTGTGGTGTGCGGTTTTCAAATAAGAAAATTTATAAACACAAAAAAAAGAAGAAACAAAGAGAGAAGCGCATAATAACAAGCAGCATGCACCGCAACGTGGTCGTATAATATTTCGCGTAACCGAAATTCTCCTTCAACAGAGTCTTTTGGTTTTTGTTGCGTTTAATGGTTTCGATTTCTGTTTGTTGTTGTTGCTTTCTGATTTACTCATTGGTTTACTCACATTGATTTGGTTGCTGCTGCGGCTGCTGTTGTTACGTTCTGGTGACAGTTGCATTTACAGTTACGAAGATGTTGCAAATTGGTGCAGGTGAGTTTTTTTAAACATAAAGCATTTTATAATTAAAACGCGCGAGAAAAGGAGCGAAATTGGAGCAATGGAAATGAGCGAAAATGAAAGTTAAATCCATAGCTCTTATAGCCCACAATTAAACAGATGGTGCATGTTTAGGTCAATGATATAAAAAGTTTATAATGCAGTCTGGAACAGCGTGAAGGGGGCATCAGAAACACCACAGAGTATAATCGTATATAAACCTGATTAGCTGGATGTTACTTTACGAGTTGATTTAAAAATACCCGTTGGTCTCTGTGTACGCAAACTAGTTTCACAGTTTTTAAGCTGGAGTGCCGAAAATCTGCACTTAGTTTTCTTCGTATGATAATTTCTGGACATATGTCAAAATGGATTTTAATCTAGGAGGGGTACCTACCGTCAAAACACACATTCAAATTCAAGTTCCAATTAAAAAAAACATTTTTGTTTTTGACGTATTGAAATAAGAAATAGAAGTAGGTGCTTCGTTTCTATACACACAAAAACGGAAACATTTCAACGCTAGGATTATTGTATGGCATAGGCAGAGGTTTTGAATTATGTTTTTGTTGCATACTTTCATGCTGAAGCTGATTGAATAGCTTAATTCGGACTTGTATTATAGTGTGCTTTTCCTGCTGCGTCTGATTCTGTTGCTTTATTCTTATTTTATTTATTTATTCTTATACTATAACGGCAGTAGCTGCCACACACGTCTAAGAGTAGAATTCTAATTCTTCTGGACATTTTCTTTTTTGACTCAAAAAGACCCAGAAGAATGTATTTGTCATCATCGAAATATGCTTAATTTGATATAAACACATGTAATAATGTCTTTTTCACTTATCGAATCATTTTTCATAAATGTTTTTTACATGTCTGCAGCTATTTTATCTCTTCTTCACATTTTGAAACCATTATCCTTTGAGTTTCGAAGCATCCGATTGAAAATTTGACGGACTTTAACACAAGTCAATATAACCGCCTCCAAAAACTTGATTACTGAATCTGGTCTAGTCTCTTACCAAGCACTTTCTGTAAGGGATCTTGAGATCCTTTCACGAATTTCGTTGTATACTTTTTCCCAGGTTTTTGTGTTAATTTTTCTTGAATTTTAAAGCATCCAACAGAAAATTGTACAGGTCTTACATCACATAGGTACTTGTATACATTCCTGAAAAATAGGTCAAATTAATAAAGAGCCTTGTCTGCTAAGTAGGACACTATGCTAAATTTTTTATTTTGGTGATTGGTGATGAGCTTTTTAAATTCGGCTCAGCCACAGTTGTCTTTTTTCTTTGTTGTTTTGCTTTTATCTTTTTATTGGTAGTAAATAGATAGTTTAAAATATAAAAGATGTAAAAATAGACGGGAATAAGAATGGAACTGCCCAGAGCGTAATCCCTGCCGGACAGCCGTGAGGCATTGGCATTGGTTCGCTGGGATGACGGCTACTGCTATTTCGAAAAACTTGGATAGAATTGCGACCGTTCACATTCGAATCTCCCAAAAGCTGTACAACGTGCTATACGGCATCGTAAGAGATAATATGACGGAACAGGCTCCCCGCTACTGTCGGAATGCCTGCTGTGTTTTGTTGCCGTCATCTACTCGCATGTATCGAGAATCTCGGGCGTTTGAATATCACGTGCGCCATGTTTCCCTTGACTCCACCGCTGGGGTAGCTGGGTTCGTGCCAGTGTGTTGGGTGTGTTCTACATTTAAAATACGGGCTGTGTTAGGGGTGTAGAATTTGAGGGAAATTCAGTTTTGCATTTTTTATTTCCATTTCCTTATTGCTTTTGTTTTGTTTTACGTCAATTGCAATTTGTACTAGGCCTTTGTTCAGGACAGGTGAGCGTGTTTTGCAATTTATGGAAGTTGAGAGTGGGTTGAGAGGGCGAGGTAATGATGGTTAATGGCTGGTTGGACTGGATTTTGCTGCTATTTTATTGCTCCATTTTTGTGTGCTTGTCTATGTGAACGGGTGTGTTCCGCTATTCACTCCCCTTGCCACAAGACTGAGAGCGACTTGAAACATGTTTGGCTGCTTGGCTGCTTGGCTGCTTGCTTGTGACACCATACCTTTTACCATTTGCCAGGACAACATGTTTTGACACACAAACACACATACATAGACAGACAGGCAAACATTAAAACAGGCACAGAGGCATACATAGTACATGAGATATGCGCATGAAGTCTGTTCCGTTACAAACCGAAATCCGGCAAGTGTACGCAGACCGAAGAAGGCTAGGCTTTGCTTCCTTTACATTTATCTTTTATTCATTTTGTTGTTTTTGTCCGTGTTTTCTTTGGTGTGTTTTTTACATCGTGTTTACGCTTCATCGTTCGCGCTGCTATGCGCTGCCCAAGGACCAAAAGCAAGGTACAACACAACACAACGCAACACAACATGAAACCTTACGCAAAATCATGAAAATAATGTCTGTAATTGAAATAGGTATTTCGGGAGCAAATATTTTATTTTCATTAAAAGCAAAATCCACAAAACAAAAAGTAATTTAAGAGGAAAATATTTAAAATTGCTTTAAAAATGCTTTAGGAAAGGACGTAATTGTTTTAACTTTTTCCTGCTTTCCTTTGTGTTTCCTGACATTTTTGACTATTAAAGTTTGAAAGCAATTTTGCAGGAAAATTAAGTTGGGCTTAAGTTTGTAGTGTAGAGAATTTATATTTATAGTGAATAAGCATAGTAAACGCACAGATGCTTCGAACTAGTCACTCGTTTAGCACATGGTCTCTTTTTATGGTTGGTAATTGTATTGTGTTCAACGGCAAAGCTACAAAGATACGAAGTTGTTTCATGCGATATTAGTTTTATGCATTATTTTGCAATGTTAATTATAATTCTTAGCTGGAAACATCGTTCAGATCTTAATTAGGTAAAAGTTGCTTCATTAAATTTTTGTTGCCTACTTTCATGCTGGCTCTGGCCTACACGGCTAATTGTGACGGCTGCTACAATGTTTCTGCTCTTATTTCTGCTCTGCTACTGCTTTTGATTTACCCGCCAGGCCTTTAAAGCGAATAAAAAGACTGGGATGTGACAAGACGGTTGGCCAACTCTGTGGCTCTTCTCATACAGACTATAGATCCTCGTGCGAAATACATGAGGTTTGGCTCCACTTAAATTATGATAAATGTGTTGTTAAGGTGCTATCCTTTGCAGGTACGGGTTCAACGCTTACTTAAAAAAAAAAAAGAAACTGCTTTTGATTCGTAGTTTAATAATTTATTTCATTTAATGTAACCGATTCAGCTGTAGTGCCCACACAAGGCTAAGGGTCAAATTCAAATTCTTGCAAGAAAACCTTTTATTTTTTTGACATTTCGTACTGAAATGTTACTTATCTCATTCGAGCACCATAGATATGATATGTGAAAAATTCATGTTTCAATGCTTACTACATTATAAAGCGCACATCCAATTCATCTAATATAATAAATATAAGTGAAAGGTGCTTTGAGTTAAAATTTGAAAAACTCTAATTTCAGTATCATAGTCATCACCTTATTGCCACTACTTTAACGCCTCCTCATCAGGTGATGTCAAAATATTTCGCACACTATTAATATGCTGCTGAAATGGAGAACAACGCAATTTGCAAACTTTTTGGAAAATGATGAAAATTGTTACTATTATGAAAAACAGCTTTTTTGTAATAGCGTAGCTTTCAATGTGCGCGAGAATAACAAAAATGACAAGAGCTTCTATCTATTCAACTAATATGAAATTAGAGTGCACATAATAGGGCGGTTAGTCTAATTTTATACACGTCATTATTTATAATACGACAAATGTGTTTTATGCAATTTTCTGCGATGAGAATTATTTAAAAAAAAAATCTAATTCGAGTGCTTAACACATTAACCTAGAAAAAACCAAAAGCTGGTTTAAAGCCGCTATTATTTGTCCATAATTATTTTCCTGATTAATATAGGCCAGTTATGCATAGTCAAATTATCGAGTGTCTCTGTATCGAAGATGTATTAAGGCTGCCGTCTCACAGCTCTTGAGTTCATGTACTACTGAAGTCATGGTCCTCACTTTTTCTATTTTCCTTAATTTCAAAGAACTAAAGTAAGTCCAATTCCACACCATCGTCGTCCATACCGCTCTTGCAATGGCGGCATCAAATGGCACTCAAGCGCTAATCACCCACCATCTTGAACAAACCATTCGATTAACTTAACCAACACAAGCTTAGGATATACAGAAAATAGAAGCCTTGTGGAAGCCTTGTGGAAGCCCTGTGCTTCCACTTCACTCCTGTAGGACAAGTAAAAAGATAGTTGATTTATAGCCAGCTAGAGTCAGTACAGAACCAAAGCATCAAAATTATGTTCTATGATATAATAAATCCCAAATACGCTAATAAGCCGAATGACACAAGCATATTTTTTTGTTCAATTTCAAATACACTTTGCATCTATCTATCCTGTAAACGACGTATACGAAGAGTAAATTAATAAATTACAATTACAGTAAATGTACCAATGTCTGGGTAGAGGAAATAGCCAGCCCATTTTACTTTCTATTCGATGCATTATCGGACCAAATCGAGACAGTCGGCGGTTGTTGTGAGCTGTGTTCATCAGTGCTTTTGCTAGCATGTTTGGCTCTTCTTCTAGAGGTTGCAGTTACTACACGTTGTGGTTGTGTATCTCCTGGACTACTATAGTAGGCTTGTGTTTGAGTCAATGTTTACTCGATTTGCTTAAGTGTTGCCAGTAATACGGTTTGTTACAATTTACAAGCCAGAGTATGTAGGCAATGGTAGGTAATGGTAAATAGAGTATGTACGTAAAAGAGCGAAAGAGTGAGAGAGATGGAGAGAAAATGCGTTGTCCCTCTCCTCCGTTGATTAATGATACTTCTGTAAGCTGTATAATAGTACATTTCTTTCCACGTCAGCAAAAATGCGTATCGTTTTGAGCATTTATCCACATTAAACGCGCTTTAAAGGCTTCTAATGTACTTAAATTTATATTATCAGACATAATCATTTGGAGCCGAGTTTCTGGAGTAGTTACATGCGTACACACATGCCTAAACTAATAGTTAACCATAAAGGTTGTATCTAGTACTAAAATTACATTGAAACGCTGTATCTTCTGCCTATCCATTGATAGCACCTCAAATCAACCTCAACCTCGATTGTATCCATGCATTCAATTATTGTTGTTGTATCTCTGTCTGAGTCCTTCGAAGCATTGACTTTCTTGTTCACTTTTTTTAAACTAATCTATATCGATACCACAGAATGTCATGTGACTAGACGAGTGCAGGTTAGGTTTAGGTTTCATTATCGCCTCCAAACCTAATGGTGAAGCAGTTCTTTTGTGCTTTACATTGATGCTTTAGTTACAATAGGTGTTGATGAACCGTGCCGTTCATTATTATATGATTCATTATCGTTATCTCTGTTAAGGCATGCAGAGCAACAAGGTTCATTCGTTTTAGGTGATGCTCCGGTTTCGGACTGACGTTTCGGTTTCCATAGCGTTAGCATTTCGAAAACATGCCACGAATACTTGGAAAATCGTTGCCTTTTGTGTTAGAACGTGTCATTGGTTTCGCATTTCATTACATTTTACTCACTAGCTTAGTATTAATAAGTAGCTGCGACCAACGACCATAGACCACAGACCACAGACGAACGTCAATTGATACGAGCGTCATAAGCTGACACGGCTGAAGGTTTACTGTTTGTCGATTCTGTGGCAGGCTGTGTGCGTCAGTTTATTGCAGGTAATGTGCTGCAATGAGCGCTCAGTGCCGATTCCCGTATTGAGCTGCTTCGATTCACTTTACTCTTACTTACTTTTGATATTTGCCGTAATTGTTCAATTACGGCATTTCACCCTTTCACTTGGAGCACACTTACTCATATCACTACCTTCTCTCTTTAATCACAACTGTTGGCCCAGGGCGCAAACGGTATTTTAATGGAACGTGATGGAAAAATAAGAAAAGTATTTAAAAAATAAGGAAAAACTAATAATATAAAATCAACGTCGGTCGGTTGATCGGGCTTGGCACGGGCTTTATGCCAAGCCGAAAGTAGTCGTGTGTGTGTGCAGCATTGCTTTAATCCGATTCTGCAAATACGATTTTAATCAATTTTTTCTTATTCTCACTTTATACACTTTATACACTTTCATCTTTTATAATCGAATTCATTACTGCGGTTTCGTGGTGGTTTTGTGCGACTGGCGTGGCCTTATGTACATATACGTATACTTTATTTACATGTCTGATAAGCATCGCAATAATCGCTCACGGACACACATTGCATCGACAGCAATAATGTATTCAATGCTATTAAAATTTTTCAAGCTTATCGTTTTTCCTCCCTTTTTGTGTGTGTGTGTGTTTTTTCAACTTTTTTCATGCACACACGCTGCCACGCACTCACAAACACATAGCCATACAAACAATTAACATATGTTGATGTATGTATGTACCTTTCCATGCGACGCCGTTTTTGTGTAACTAGAGGCAAAGCTGTCGCGTGGGCGCTCCACAGTTGTTTGTGTATTTTTTGAATTTGAGCAGCGAACATAAGACCGAGCTCAGTAACCAGTGGAGATTGGCAACCCGCAGCTTTGCACTACGTCTATTTTAGCCGTAGCTATTTTCTAAAAAAACAAACACTTGGCGGCAACGGTTGTCTACATTATTCAGTAGAGTGAATATTTAGTACACGAGTATGCCAAATTACCATAATGAAAATGCAGTAGAGATATTTTCGTACTTCATAATGAGTTGGGTTGTATTCATAGTAGTACAGCTATCTCAATTTAGTTGTTGTTGTTGTTGTTGTTGTTGCATAATTGATCTTGCTTATAGTGTCATCAGTACCAGTTCATTGCAGAAATGCCCACGCGTCTTGCGAGTACGTGTTAAATATCCTTACAGGCTTTTATTGCCGGCGTTAAAATGCTCGGCTTGTTTGGGATTTCCCAAATCTAGAATGTGAAACTTTCCACAGAGTAGACCAATTTTTTTTATATATACACCTATTTCACAAAATACAAATTGCTCGTGGGTTTGAATTGCTCCCTGCGTAATTTTAGTACCTCTTAGTATTTATCTTTGGCTGTAGTAATCATGGTAATACTTTGCGAATCTTTATGCGGTTGTTTTGCTACAGTCTTTGAGAGACTATAGCTAGGAGCAATACGCACTTAGTGCTCTACTAGTTTAGTGTGCTTGCAAGGAGGGGCAAGGTAAAACGAGCTGCTTACCGTATGGAATGCGAAATGAAATGGCATATCTTTTAGTCACGTTTGTGGAGCCATTATCGGACATGCAAAGAATCGCTGTTAAATAACGAGACTGATGCTGTAAAACATTTTGTTTTTATTTCATATATATTCACTTATTATTACCTTCAGAAAACACACCGGCTTTATGCCTACAACGCTCCATGCGAATCTTTTAGCCTTCGAAACAGTATTGGAAATTTTCTTCTGTCAGTTGCTTCAGGACGTCTGCCGTTCTCCTTTGCACAGTTTCAACGGACTCAAATCTTGTTTATTTTAATGCAGATTTCAGCTTAGGGAACAGATAAAAGACGCACGATGCAAGATCTGGTAAACAAGGCAAAAGGCCTGGGAGGTTGTAGTTGGCTAGAAACATCTTGACATGACTTGTCCTTCCACAATTTGCTTAGTTTTTCTTTAAGCTTCCACGGAGTTCAGCAAGAATGTGAAAGTAGTAATGATGATTAATAATTTGATCTTCAGGAACCCAGTTAAGGTACACAATCCCATAGCGGGATTTCCAACCGAATGGAAATTGTATTCTTCATTGCACATCTGTCGTTTGCTGGCGTTTGGCACATGCACACTCCTTCTCTAGTAGCGTCAGTCTCGTTATTTAATAGCCATTGCCTGTATACCACTAGAGATAATGCATCACTCTGGAAAAGCTGGAGACCTATTTGCCAGATTTTTTGTTTGTTTGTTTGATTATACTCTTGATCATTCATCCGTAATGCGGAATGGGCGATCTAAGCGGTGTAGCTATGGTCTTCCCAGTCTTCTTGCTGTGCTTGACAATTTATTCTTTAATTGTTGGGATCTTCTAGCCAAAATTGACGTAATCATCTAAAAAAACAAACGGAACACTCATATCACCTGAGCGTAAACACTATTTTGAGGGTTCTGAGAGTTATACATACGAGAGTTTTGCTTACTAACTATCATATATAATGTATCTAACATCGACGTGGAATTTAGTTTGATTCAGAGTCTGGTTGGTTGGACTAAATTATTGAAGGTCATGAAAGTCGCACGCATTGGTAGTGTTTTAAATTAAATGTTATAAAGTCATGTGTTTAAAGTCTATAAGAATGTCAAAAACATTTGCAGGAACTAGTGCAGCAAAAATTGTCTATAAAGTGCACAGCGAAATTTCTAGTTTAAACACAGAAAAATGGTTTTTTATACCATAAATTGGCATATAAATTCCAAATAGCAAGTGTTGTCCGCCAGAAAAGAAAACGTTGCCGTTAGCTGAAAAGAAAACGAGTGTATTCTACGAAGAGAGCCAAAGAAACGATAGAAGCAAAGGGATTAACAAGACACAGTTTGAATTTGTTGCTCTCTCCAATTTTGCACTTACAGGGTCAGTCTTTTTAAAAATGTCAGTAGCGCGATCACCAAAATCTGATGGTTACGCGCGGAACATGCCAAAAAGGAGAATGGGTGAAACTTCCCCTGAGTCAACTCTTTCGGACATCGCTCATTATTTTACTAAATTAATTGTTAGCTAATAAAATGATTTTATAAGAGCACAATCAGTCCTACTACGTAATGTATATATGCCACAGTGTTAAAATAAAAAATACTACTAAATTTTTCAACTTAACATTTAACGCATAGTACATCTACATACATAAATCATTACATACATAAATCTCCACACTTAAAATACTTTTTAATCCGGCAATAAATCTACCGACGGCAGTCAGCACGTGCGGAAGCGTTTCCATTTCTTACAGGCAAAATAAACAACCTGTGACGGTGTAGAGTTTCATTAAAATGGATCAGATTGTTAATATTAAAAAAATAAAAAAATAAAACAGAAAAAAGGCAAAAAAATCTTTAAACCTGTAAAAATGCGCATGAACTGATTTTAATATGATAATGAATATAGATGTTACAGCATCTGCTGTAATGTGACTTTGTGCCGAGGTGTAACTCTGTTTTGCATAATTTTGTTTGACATTTCGAGTTTCTCGTTGTATATAAGTTTTGGTTTTTGGTTCGTTGACGTACTACTGGCGCACTAAAGTCGGCAACATATGGTGAGTGAGTGCCATAAACGAACGAGCGAGCGAATATGTTGTAAGAGAGTGAGTAATGACTGCAACCATAAATGTATAATATTAAAAATGCTTATGTGTGTGTGTGTGTGTGTGTGTTCGTTCATGTGCGTGCGTGTTTGTGTATCAAAGCTCATTAAAATGTTGATGAACGCGTTGAACACGGCCCATGCAAAATAAAAGCATTATTAATTGAATTGAGTATTAGGGGCCAAGAAAAAAACCGGCGTCCCCTGACATTGTCACCCGACATTAGCAGCAGTGTTATTGTTGTGAGACGACAACATCAAAAAGACAACAAGACTGTTGCTGGACGGAAACCTTTATTATTTCGCATATTTTCTTCGACCAAGTTTTTATAAAGTTTGTTTTTATTTTTGGCTAACCTACATTTTATTTTTATTTTTTATTTATTTATATTTATTTTTTGTTGTAATATTCGTTTCGGCTCTGTTGAATGCTGTGTAATTTCTTCTCTTTTTTATTTTCGTTTTTCGTAGAACCCTTTAAGTCGATTGCTCACCAAATTAGCTATTCAGGGTTATATAGCCTAATGTATTGTAATGCAAATTTTTACAAATAAGCCGATTTAGACTTGTGGGATTTTTGGCTAAAATAGCTACCGCTTTCAACGTCTCCATTGCCGTTCTAACACAGTAACAGTAGTTACTTTTGCCTGCTGTTTAAGTTCAGCTAAGTTGAACTGCGCTATTTTCGTGTTGTTTTTCGCAGAAAATATTATTATAACATAAACAATGCCAACAATAGAAATATACCGTTAAATCCCTATAAAGTAGACAAAAGTGCTAGAGCGTGTCAATATGCCATCCACTGTTTTTGTGGTGCTCTGTGTAAGTACTCTTTGACCCATGAATGTCAAGAATACATAGGCCAAGTCATATTTGTCTGCTTGTTCAAAAGGCAGAATATAACAAATTTTTAGCAAAGCTTATATGCCTAAATATTGTACGAGTATATTTGATTGTGTGTCTGTGTATCTATGTATCTGATTTTATTTAATTGCCGATAGACGACATACAGCAATGAAATCTATCAATCTCATGCGAACTATTTTTATTATAATTAAGATAAGCACTTAATTAGAAAGACAGCTTGGTCGTTGTTTTTTGTGTTAGTGTTGGTCTTTTATCATGCTTAACTTGTCGGTTAGCCCTTGTTGTTGTACACACACACACACACTGAGAGATAGAGAGACATATGACGTACCATATATATAGGTTGTAATGTCGTAACTTAGTACAAAGCTCAGCACGTCTCTGGCCAAGCATTACGCGCCGGCACTGAGCTGTGTACGCCGACTATAGCCGTTGTCATTGAAGCTGTTTTTGTTGTTGTTAGTCAGCTTAACATTGTTGTTGACGCGCCGTGAAGTAAATGACTTTTTTACTTAACTGCAAATGACTTCATTAAAAGTTTTGTCAAAGCTTGTGAACCAAGCGAGCACGGTACGCGGTCCCCGGCACACATACACATGCATATACCATATGTATGTTAGCCAGCTGCGTATAAGCATGCATGACATATGTTGTTGTCGTGTACTTAAAAGTAAATACGAACGTTACTTTTGTTTAAGAGCGTCTATATTTGTGTGTGGCTGCGTTTGGTGTGGTGCGCCTTTGTAGCAAATCATATGCTAACAATCAGCGCAACGTCTGTATACTCGCGCACTTCTGCATATGTGTGTGTGCATGTGTCGGGGCTATTTGTTTACTGTCTCAGTTTCTATTTCGCAAAACTTGATCAACATTTACGACCCGCATTGCGTCCAATCGGACCATTAAGGATAGCTAAAAAAAGCTACACCAAACACACACACACACACACACACCCACACGCATAACTTACATGTAACACACCGCCAACCACCCAACGAAATCACCTCTTGTTTTTTTATTTTTATTTTGTTTTTGTTTTATTTATTTTTCAAATTGCTTCCAATCGCGTTGACATAACAATGTCGATGCGTAAATTTTTTATTGATTGGTTTCAACCTGTAATTGTGTACCCCGGGATGGTAGGGAGTAAGTAGCTCCCCAACGCTACAAGTGTTACAATAAACGACAAACAATGTATTTCAGGGCGATTTCATTTTTCATATGCAATCAATGTGTAATCTACGTTGAAGTCATCAAAATATTTTGCGAGTAATACTTTCCGTTATTAACGATCAAGTGACGAACCCTTAGGAATGTACATATCTACAACATATAATTTCAATTACTGTACTTTGGCAGTGCCGAAATTACTATATTATTCAGCTCCAAAGCACTTAATCAAATACTTGTATGGAAATGTATGGATAGAGGAATAATTTCCAGCCATTGACCCTTGACTTTTAAGTCTATGAAATATCAGCTAGCCAATGGGTCAATGGCTTTTTACGTGGACTTTGTAATGCGCGCGACTTGAAATTCTGGATTTGTATATTACTAGCTGAACCCCGCCCGCTTCGCCCGACAACAAAAAAATCTTTTTCCAACAATTTGAATAAAATTAAATCGTACGGCGTTCTCGGCCACCTTGCCTTGCCTCATTGCATTAAGAGATTGTTCATTAAAACTAAATTTATTTCGCAGGATTCTCAAAATAAATAATTTATTTTGATAATTGACATATTCAATAATTTACTTAAATGACAATCAATGACATTCAAAGTGAGTACTGGTTTACAAACAGAAAAAGAATTAAATATTTACTCATACACAAGCGCAAGCGTTCCCTTTAGCTACTTTTGAAATGTTTTTGAAATTTATTTTTGCCAACTAAAGTGGTTGAAAATTTCGGTTATCATAGGGGAAAAAACGCTTTTTTCCGCTTTTATTTTATATATATACTAGCTGACCCGACAGATGTTGTCCTCTTAAAAAAAAAAAAATTATAAAAAAAAATCGCATGTGAAGAATGAAGAGCATATTACAAAAACGAAAAAGCCTTTCACTTTTTACATTTTCTCTTTACAAACAGCACACACATACCAATAGAGAAGTGTAAGAAGAAGCAAAGCATGTAACGTTATCGTACATTTTGTGCTTGCGCGTGAACTCGGCTTGATAAATAAATAAATAAATTAAGAAAACATTTTCTAGTGGCTCGAAATGTGAATCTAAATCATTCTCGAATCCACTTTAACACACACAAACAATTTCATCAAAATCAGTACAGCCGTTTAGGTGGAGTTCGGTCACATACACACGTACATACGATTTTTATATATAAAGATATAGATTTTATAATGCATGCCAAAATTCTTGCTTGACATATAACCTCTGGCTTAGTTGTATGGCCCGCAGTGAGCTTTGCTATTGCGTTTGCTATTGCGAGTAGGAATACGAGTAGTTCGCTGTTGAGAAAGCTAACTATTGAAATATTTCCGTGTACTTTAAGATGTAACGTCATTAGACATAACAGTGATTCCCTACGTGAAATATGTAGCAACAAAGTAGTGAGCTCTCATTGCCGCGTACAGTAGATACAACAACTAGTAAAACATCTTCTCTGCGGGCCAACAATACCATCAGTATTTGTCGTCGTGTGCCTATTTATACGACTAGTTAAGCACTCTCGACTAGTTCCACATTCCATTACTTAGTTGTATTATTTCATTACTTCGTTAACTTCGTTCGAAGAATATTTCATTAAAAACGGTCTCACACTTTCATCTCAAAGGACAAAGTATACTTGAATTAAATTGAAAGAGCTGAGTGCCACTTACCGCTGCTAAGGGTCTCAGAATTGCTAACAACAACTTCGACAACAACAACAACAACAATGATAGCAAGAAAAATGTCACAAAGCATTTTTGTTCGTAAATCAACCTCAACAACAACAACAAAAACAAGTGCGACAGCAAAAAAAAAATGAAAAAGCATTTTTTCATAGCATAATTTTAAGCGTAGCGCGTAGAAAAATATAACGACAAACGACTTAAGTGGCGCGTGTAGCGATTTCCTCGTGTTCGTTTAGACCTCCAGTAAATTCCACATTGTTCAACAGTTTTTAATGTTATTATTGTTGTTGTTGTTGCTGGTGTTGGTAATGCTGATATTGCCGTCGTCAACGTCGTTGGGGTTCTTGTTATTGCATTAAGCTTTCACTTCGATTTAATGTAACCATCTGCTTTGATTGCCCTTCGGCTTTCGAAGTTGCTGATTTTTTCTTTCTTTTTATTTTGGCTCACTTTTATTTTTGGTTTAATGGCACACTACATTTCCGTGAGGATAATGGTAATATGCAATAATAAAAAAGTAAAATAAATATTAATAATAACAATAATTTTAATAATAATATAAATAATAATAATAATAATAAATAATAATAATAATAATAATAATAATAATAATAATAATAATAATAATAATAATAATAATAATAATAATAATAATAATAATAATAATAATAATAATAATAATAATAATAATAATAATAATAATAATAATAATAATAATAATAATAATAATAATAATAATAATAATAATAATAAAAGATCACGGGCGTCATAAAGGGAAAAATATGTAACTTGATGGCGGATCGAGGGACGGGATGCCTCACACCTCTTTTTCCAATCCCCTCATAACGCCTTCTAGTGGCGACGCTGTTAACCTGGTATGGTGACCAAACAGACTTCTACAGTGTAGAGGAAGACTTTGGTGGAAGTACTGGGAACTAATGATATGGGGTGAGATGGCCGCGAGGGGCTGGTCTTTAGGTTGACGCCCTAATACCTGTTAAAGCAACTAGTCAACATGATACATCAATAAGAGCCTCAGATAAGAAACGAATTTCGATGTCGACCAAAGCAACGTTTAAAGGACTACGATTTGAAAATTTGGTGCTGGAATATATTGACTATGCTGCAGACGGGAAAAATGGCAGAGATAGCAGATGAGTTAATGAGATACCAAGTGAATATTGGCGCAATGCAAGAAATGAGATGGAAAGAAAGCGGAGGAGTAAGAAAGAAAGCTTTTTCGATAGTCTACAGTGGTTCGGAGTCCCCAGGCCAAAGGAGAACGGGTTTTTACATCGATAGTAAAACAAGGAAAAGCCTAATGAATTTTCTCCGTATCAATGATCGATTATGCTACCTAAGACTGAAGGGGAAATTCCAAAATATTTCCATTGTAAATGCATACGCACCGACCGATGAAAGTACTGACAATATTAAAAATAAATTTTATGATGACGTTTCGCTTATAATTGGCGACTTTAATGCACAGGTTGGAAAGGAGGAAAGCATAATCAGAGATGTTGCAGAACAATTTTCACTACATGATAACACAAATGACAATCGAATACGCCTATGCAACTTTGCAGCCTCACATGGTCTATTTATAAGTAGCACCAGCCATATACATAAACGAATTCATCTCCAGACATGGAGAATACCAGGCAGTAATGCGGCTAACCAAATTGACCTTGGGCTTATAGATAAGAGGCATACCACATCAGATTTCAGTGCGTTCATATAGAGGTGCTTGTTGTGATTCAGACCACTATCTCGTGATGTCTAAAATACGCCAACGAATATCGAAAGTAAATGACTGTAAAGGTTATAAGAAATCAAAATTTAATGTGGAAGGCGTTAATAAAAATAATGCACGGATAACTAACTAAAAAACACAGTAGAGAATAATATAAGAAGTGATGTCACCCTTGCCGCAGAAAGCGTTTTGAATATTGATGAGCACTGGAATAAAATAAAGGATGTAGTCATAAATATCGCAAAAGTTACGATCGGCGAGAAACGACCAGTGACGAATGAGTGGTATGACGAAGGCTTCAGAAAAGTAAATGAGATAAAACAAGAAGCAAGAAGAAAATATACTGAGAGAGCCACTAGAGCAAACTATGAAAAATACCAAGAAAAGAGGAAAGAAGCTAAGAAACTTATAAGAAAGAAGAACAAGATGTTTACGAACCAACAAGTTGAGCAAATTGAGCAGGATTTTTCTAAGAATAATTTGAAGGCCATGTACCAGAATATAAAGAGGCAAACCAAAGCCTTCCAGCCAAGAACCAATATATGTAAGGGCAGATGGTTCTACAAATTAGTGATAGAAGGCAAATAATGGACAGATGGAAAGAGCACTTCTCTGAGCTACTTAACAGATACACGGATGAATATATTGATGACGAGAAACACCAAATATGTACAGCTGAAACCTATGTCGAAGAACCAACCTTGGAAGAGGTGAGAGCAGCTATAGCAAAACTAAAAAATGGTAAAAGCAGTGGCGAAGGTGGAATACCTGCGGAATTACAAGGATATGGTGGACAGGCTCTGAACAATGAAATGCATACTCTAATTACAAGTATATGGCGTACAAATAAAATACGTAATGAATGGTCGTAATAGTACCTATCCACAAATAAGGCCATAAGGCTGAATGCCAAAACTATAGAGGTATATCGCTACACAATACTGGCTATAAGGTATTTACCAACATTATATACCAAAGAATAAGCGTAATCGACTTTAACCATTATTACGACAGCAAAATATTCATTGCCGTAGTCTGTCTTACCTTTTAACTATAATTTTTCAACTCTTTTATTTTATTTAGTCGACCAAAAATTCAAAAACAATATTGAAGATAAAATTCTAGAGACATCAAAAAGGGACTACCAGGACTATATGTAGGAAACAGCAAAATTTACAGAACTGCGATCACAGAGTTCTTTCAACCTTACTGCAGAGCAATTTGGACCCTTTCTTTTTTAATATCTTTCTTTATTGGAGTCAATCGATTCAATTCTATTCACTCATCTGCTGAACCAATCAAACAGCTTGCTCGAAGTATTATTAATCTGCACTCTATAATTTAATTCGATTTGTTTCGTAGGAGACCGTGGTGCATGTTTCACACACAAGTATCTAGAAATTGTCGATAGGTTGGCTTTTCCACAAACAGAACTAGACTTTCTGTAACCCCTCTGTCGCATTATTCACTTAATCGTAGTAAACCAATCTTTTTAGGAAATTTCCCATACCTTAGGTTTCAAATAACCTTTCGTACTATACAACACTCATAATAAAGGCGATAATTTACTGATTAGTTGGTTAATTATATAGCTTTGGTTAATTATATAGTTGGTTAATTATATAGTTGGCAAATCCAGCCTACCCTTGGATACCCGAAACTTCAAAGTAAAAGTGCAATACTTTTTGCCCAAAACATTATACGGATAGATGAGAATATAATAGAATATAATAATAAAGTATTATCCTTTTAACTAAATCTACCTCAATCTGCACTGTTGAATGTTTTTTAAACAAATTTTTGTTCTGTTCCAAACAAAGGGATTTGCGAAGAAGATTTGTTTCATCTTTGGAGTTAAGTTGTTTTTAGTTGATCCAGGTTCGGAAACAGACAATATTGACAATATTGGCTATGAGTCAAAATCTGGAGAATATACTGGATGGGGTGGCGTTCTGTAGCTCAGTTGATGAAATTTCGCCATTGCTTGAACTGAGTTTGATGCTTTGTCAGCTTGGTCATCGCCTTCAAAACTTCGTGATATATTTTTCCTTTTCAGTATGCGCCCCACATCTACATTTCCTTTAAAGAAACTGCTTAATGTTTGGAGGGAAAACTCTGATTCGTCCATCTGCCTTGAGTACAACTACGAGTATTGAATTCCCAATCAATCAGGCGAAAGTGTAATCATTGAGCCCATATACTATTATGTATGTATTTATTTTTATGTCCTCTTCGACCTGGCGTACTTTTTATGCCTGATCGGGCAACAATCATGGGCTTGGAATTCTTCCATTGGTTTAGCTGCAATTTCGAAAATTATCCGCTTTAGCAAGACTTCGCTTCTGTGTCAATTGTTTGTTGCATGCATA
This sequence comes from Cacoxenus indagator, assembly GCA_035041755.1. Classification (NCBI taxonomy): domain Eukaryota; kingdom Metazoa; phylum Arthropoda; class Insecta; order Diptera; family Drosophilidae; genus Cacoxenus; species Cacoxenus indagator. The sequence continues at coordinate 44,810 of JAWNKX010000078.1, forward strand.
TGTGGGTTTGTGTATGTGTGTGTGTGTGCGTTAGTGTGAGCTTTTGATTGCATGTGTATGCCAATTCGACATTTGAACTTTGCATCGACGGCAGAATTACGTTTTCATTTGCATTCATCCAACTACCTAAGCTCCGCTGTTAATAACCCCCCTAACAGTTGGCGTCATTGCCGTCCTTGTTGTAATTTTCTTTGCTGTTGTTGTAAACGGCCGTAACGGTTGAGTTGATGCTGTCTGTCCAATGTCCTAACAAAGCAATAGTACCAACCAGAACTGAACTGAAGTAAGCTGAGCTGAACTGAGCTGAGCTGAACTAAGCTAAGTAGTTTCATGCTCGTGGGTGCATTCATAATATATTCAATGTTGGCCCATTGTTGGTTGTCATGGTAAGATATCCTGATGCTGACGTTTATTGCAAACATAACATAGTCGTATGTCAAAATGCAACTGGGTTTCTTTTATCTGTAATACTCTGATTTGATTTGGTTTCAGCACCGAAGTCAACCGCCCGTAAATACGCCTACGGCTCGGCTTTCATTCACTTCTCGTTCATTGTTGTTTCTCGTCCTGCGTTTTGAACGTGTTCACCGCATTTTAACAACCGCCCACTGGACATGTTTGTGCCTGAAATAAATTGCATTTTAGAAATCTTCTCCGACATTGGTAATCTTTAATAGCCACGCTCTGCGACATTGCAAATTGCTGCATATTTGTGAAGCCAATGGTGTTCTTTCTCATCATATATAGCATACGCAATAAAAAGGGATAATTAGAAAGAGAGAGAGAGAGAGAGATTGAGAAAGAGAAAGAGAGAGATGAATAAGAATTTCATAAGCCTTTAAATGGTGGAACATAATTTGTTGGTTCACTTAGCAAACCATGGTGGTATCGGTAGTGGCATCACTTACTTGGTACAATAATTGTTAAAAAACGATTCTTAACTGCATAGGCAATCAATCAATCAATCGAAACTTAGTCTGATATAGTCTGATACCCAACTGAGTCTAATATTGCATGTGAGACTAACACATAATGGTTGAGCGAACACTTAATGGATCTAGTATAATATCATCCTCATTAGTTAGTTAGTTAGTTAGTTTGGCCTCAATTTCAAAAACAAATGGTTGTAATTTCCGGCTTCCGGCTGTGTAGGTTTCAAATCACAGCAGCTTACCAAGTCAGTCGATTAAAATACATAGCATTAGAAATATGTATTAGCATATTCAAGGAATACGAACGAGTATGAGTATATAAGATATACGTGTATGTAATGAAATGTGGGTTTTGCGGGTAACCTCGTTGGGGAGTAAAGTGTTGAGTAACCGAATGGAAGGACGTAAGGACGAAAACCATAAAGAGTGAAATGATGGAAAAGGCATGAGGGCCGAGCTAAGACGTGTAACTAAATACGCATATTGAGGACAGACAAATATGTGGCAAGACGCTGGCGTCAACAGCAGCCCAGATAAAGGCGTCATGGACGACGAATAGCTTAAAATAGCGTAAAATGTCGAATGTCATTGGCATAACACATGCTGCAAATTGTGTGACAATGCGAAAGATAGTACAAGGCAGAGCGAGAAAGAGATTGGGAGCGAGATTGAAAGATAGAGGGAGAGATGAGGTCAGGCTACTACTGAAGCATAGCATCAGACAGACACAAAGTAGCACAATCAGTTAATGAATATCAAATTAGTGTTGGCTCCACGTCGTTAAAGCCACTCGAACGACATCAACTTCATCCGGCATTATCAACTCGGCAAAGTCGAGGTAAGTCGAGTCTAGTCGAGTTCAGTCGAAACTAGTTTTGGCGCTCGTCCGGCAGCCATCAGTATGGTGCGGCTAGATTTTTCATCGTTGTTGATGCCGGCTCAATTTTACTCAATTACGTCATACAACTTAACAGAAAAGCAACCGCAAAGTGATGGCGACAATGAAAAGCAAAACGGTAACGTTGAATACAAAGGATATGGAGTAGTTCGCTTGTAGTTCATGTATCACTACCGTCGTCGCCATCTTCATTGTGAGCAGATTGCAGCCGGCCAACAGGAAGCGGGCAGTAAGGCAATCGACCAGCAGGGAGCAGGCATATGGGTGGGCTGGCAGTTAGCAGTTAGTCAGACTGGTAAAGCGACAGGCAGTCGAATGAGCCTGAGCAACAGTAAGGGCAACAGTTTTCATTTATATTGTGTTTCATTTGTGTCCGCCCCAGGAGTTCGGTACGGTTTTTATGAGATTCCGTTTATTCTATGCCATTATTTCGCATTCTGCCATTCTCTACCACCTACCCAGTCAGCTCAGCTCCGCTTAGCTCATATACAATTCAACAAGTTGCAAACAGTGAGCGCAGTCGTTATTAAAATTTCTTTCGTCCTTGTTTGCTTTCCTTTTCATTTGCTGATTTACACTTTACGCTTTGTGCGCTGCGCCCGGACCTATTGACTGGCGACCGTAGACAGCGGCAACTACAAGGAGCGCCTCATATCCACCGTGAAGAAGGAAGTGAAGCAGCTTATGGAGGAGGCGGTCACCAAAAAATATGTGCACGAGGAGAGTAGCTCGGTGACGTCGCTATGTGGGGCAGTCGAGTCCTGTTTGAGTCAGGGGCTGCGCCGACGTGCGCTGGGCCTCTTTAAGACCTCATCGACTACAGCGCTGTTGCATAAGATTGGAAAGAGCTGTCCCGATGCAGAGCATATAAGTAAGCTGGTCCAGGAAGTTGAAGCGAATGATCCGCACAAGCGTTCTTCGTCGAGCAGTGAGAGTTTTCACCGGCCGCCAATGCTGAAGAAGGGCAGTAGCAGCTCGGTGACCACCGGTAGCTCGATCAACGTTTCAGTAGCGTCAATGAAGTAAGTGATTTGAGAATAGTTCATGTTCTTGTTTATATTGCTATTGTTTTCACTATAACAGATATCTCTGGATACGCCTGGCACTGTATGAGAAGCGACTCAATAGAATCATTGAGTACCTGGTGACAAATGCCAGCATCTATTACGACCGTGACTCTTTAGTTGCCGATCCGGATTATGGCTCAATCTTAAGTTCGTTGATGGTCGGACCATGCGCTCTCGAATTTACCCGCGCTAAGACCGCTGATAACTACTGGACCGATCCGCATGCTGATGAGCTGGTGCAACGTCATCGCATTAGTTCGGTGCGGCGCTCATCTTCAACTTCCTCACGGCCACCGATAATCAATTTCAAGCGGAGCTTGAATACCAGCTCGGAAGAAGCGAGCAGCTGCTCGTTCAAGTCGATTGCCTCGGCCAGTGTAGCCAAGGAGTATGTTGAGTCATTGCATCAGAACTCAAAGGCAACGCTGCTTTACGGCAAGAACAACGTACATGTGCTGCCGGTAAGTCAAAAAGCAATAGGGTAATTTTTTCATAACATTATTTATAGTCAATTGTGCGTTATATGTACATGCAGAAGGACGTTACTAACTCAATGGCAGGCTACCTGAGTCTACATCAACACATACATACGCTGACAATCAAGTGGACACCGAACCAGCTGATGAACGGCTATAATGAGACCGAGGACGAGGATTTCGATAAGGACACCTACTGGGCATATGCCTTGAATATAAACGTCGACGATATTGTCTACGTTCATTGCCATCAGACGCGAGGTGAGGACAGCGGTGGCACCATCATACTCGTCGGTCAAGACGGCGTTCAGCGGCCACCGATACACTTCCCGGAGGGTGGTCATATGCAGCAGTTTCTGAGCTGCCTGGAGACAGGCCTATTGCCGCATGGACAGCTCGATCCACCGCTCTGGTCGCAACGCGGCATTGGCAGGATTTTTCCGTGGCCGAAGAGCGTGCGCAGGCGTATTTTACCTTCGGTCATGGAGTCATTAGATGAGACGCCCATTGATTATGTATTCCGTATTGTCAGCAAGAGCAAGCACGAGGAATTTGGTAAGTAAGCGAACTTATTTCCATCCAAAGAGAAGAAAGCGCATCAATTACATCAAATTGAATCACTTATAATCATTTGACAGCCGCCGCTCATTCGATTTTGGACTTCGTGCGTAGCACGCCACGTCGTGCTCAGCTTAGCAGCTGCTCAACTACCGGCAGCAGTGACTGCTCGAACAAGAGTCTTTCCATCGATCATTGCCCGAGCGAATCACCACTTGTGCAGCCCACACAGAACACCAGCATTGAAATGGTTTGCTCAACAATGCGCCGCCAAATAATCTCGCGCGCCTTCTATGGCTGGTTGGCCTACTGCCGCCACTTGTCCACTGTGCGCACCCATCTGTCGGGTCTTGTATATAGCCGCATAACACCAGAAAGTGAGTGTGCAAATCAAGTGATTTATGCTGATTGCCAATAACAAAACGAAAATATTCGGAAATTTTCGCAGTGAAAGCTGATGAGGAGGGTTTGACTAAGGAGCGCTGGGAAAAGATGAACGAAGGTGGCGTGATCTCAAATCAAACAGAATTCTTTCGCTTGGTCTACTTTGGTGGTGTACATCCAGAACTCAGAAAAGAAGTCTGGCCCTACTTGTTGGGCCATTACAGGTAAGCTTCGCTACTCCATTCTTTTACGAAATGACTGCAATTGTTTTCGCTTAAAAAGCTTCGGCTCGACGACCGAGGAGCGCCAGAAACAGGATGCCACTAGTAAGCACTATTACGAAACGACGATGAGCGAGTGGTTGGCAGTGGACGCTATTGTTCAGCAGCGTGAGAAGGAGAAGACAGCTCGCGCAGTGGCCAAACTCAGCTCTGGTAGCAACAGCGGTGAGCGCACAGTGCGCGCCGCCGATCTAGAGGCTGGCGAGCTTGATAACGAGGTCTTTGAAGACATTTCGGACATTTCTGATCCTGGTGATCTGGAATTCGATGACGATCAGCGACAGCAGCACGTATCGGCAACTGGGGGAAATGCTTTTCTCACAGTTAAGCCTATGCCGCGTGCCATGAAGACCAGCACTGACTCAGGTCACGTTGAGGAACCTTTGGATGACCTTGACGAGTTGTCTGAGCCGGAAGATGATGAATATGAACACAAGGAAGGTGAAAGAGAGAATAGTCATCAGAAGCAAACAAAGCTTGCTAGTGGCATAAGTGACGGCGACGAACAAAGGACAGTGGTTGAGGATCGCGACTCTAAACCGTCTACGCAAAGCACATCGTCGACATCCTCGTACGAAACGGTGGGTGGCAATGTCTATACAGAGTTACAACCAGATTCGAGCGGACCAAATGTATCGATAGCAGATGACCCGGAGCTGGGTAGTGTTTTGAGTCCTGCATACCTCAGCGCTGATGATTTGCAAGCACCTTTCAACGATGCTACGACTGAAGACTCCTCCTTAAAAACTGAATCTGCATCCTCAGAGTCGCCGGAGCCAATAAAACAGCAGCTACAACAGGCAGCTGTTATTATCACCAATGCTTCAGTTGATGTTAGCAATTGGGAACGCAGTCCAACATCGGGTAGCAGACAGGTATCACCCATACAGGAGCACGTGGCAGACGACAGCGCTGCGGTAGCCAACTTAGACGCTTTGCAGGAACCGAAATCCGCTTGTGTTTCCCCAGCCAGCTCTAATGGCGGTGTTTATAGTGTAAGTAATCTTGATATACGTTGCTCTCATACCACAACTAAAAATGCTCCCGTTCCAGTGCGAATTGTTGGAACAATTCGGTTTGAATTTGCACCGCATCGAGAAGGATGTACAGCGTTGCGATCGCAACTATTGGTACTTCGCCAACGAGAATCTCGACAAACTGCGCAACGTCATTTCAACTTATGTGTGGGAGCATCTGGACATCGGCTACATGCAGGGCATGTGCGATCTCGTCGCGCCGTTGCTCGTCATCTTCGATGACGAGACTTTGACCTACAATTGCTTCTGCAAGCTCATGGAGCGCATGATTGAGAATTTTCCAAGTGGTGGCGCTATGGACATGCATTTTGCTAATATGCGGTGAGTTTCGAAAATGAAAAGACAACCGCCTCTGTTGTTTCAAGAGCCTTGATTACGATCCGTGATTTTCTATTTTTCTTACATCCAGTTCACTTATACAAATACTCGATTCGGAGATGTATGATCTGATGGACTCTAATGGCGACTATACACACTTCTACTTCTGCTATCGTTGGTTCTTGTTGGACTTCAAACGTGAACTTGTCTACGATGATGTCTTTGTCACCTGGGAGGTTATCTGGGCAGCCAAACACATTGCCTCCGGACACTTTGTACTCTTTCTGGCTTTGGCTTTGCTTGAAACCTATCGCGATATAATACTGTCCAACAGCATGGATTTTACCGATGTTATTAAATTCTTTAATGGTAACTATAATTTTTGGGATTGCTTAAATGAGGCCTCCGCATAGACTTAATGGCTTACCTTCTTTACAGAAATGGCTGAGCGTCACAATGCACAAGCCGTGCTCCAGTTGGCCCGCAGCCTGGTATTGCAGTTACAAATGATTATTGAGAACAAATAATGGAATATAAAGAAAACATTTCTATCAATGTCTAGACTAGAGAGCTCCCTCCCCTCATAAAATTAAAGTGCAAATCTATATTCAATTCAATAGCGCAATTATGATGCACCGATCAATGTAGCCTACCCAACACCAATACAATTTAGAGGACAGAGTGTTGTAAGATTAGTAGTAGAAGTGTGTTGCTTCTATGTGTAACCTGAAACGTAAGTCATGACAAGTAATACGAAAGAGGCCAAAAAAAAATTTAAGGAAAAAAAGAAAAGAAAACAAGTGTAACTGGGCGGTACCTAAAATGTTCCAATAAGTATGGAGTCATATAAGTAACTACAAAATATTTAAAGCAACATTAAAACAAACAACTATGATATACATAATTATATTATACTAAAAATATTAGCCAAATTATTGTAATACGAGAGGAAGTATCTTTTCAAACAAACGTTTTTTTTTAATAATAATAAGTGTGTAAGTGTATATCTACTGGGATTTTAAGATCCCTTCCTTGTTGTCTTCATATATATACATCTACTATAATTCTACACCTACTTTTCATATCAATTGTTCGTAAACAAATGAAACTCTATGAATTTATGTAACAAATCAGAAGAATGAACTTTTATATGAAAGGCAAAAATATGTCAGGAACGATTTTGACAATTTTTCCTTCTACAAACAATGCCAAAAAAAAAAGAAATAAATAAATAAAATAATAATAATAATAATAATAATAATAATAACAATAATAATAATAATAATAATAATAATAATAATAATAATAATAATAATAATAATAATAATAATAATAATAATAATAATAATAACAATAATAATAATAATAATAATAATAATAATAATAATAATAATAATAACAATAACAATAATAATAATAATAATAATAATAATAATAATAATAATAATAATAATAATAATAATAATAACAACAATAATACATCCGAAAACCGAAGACGAAATGACAAATCTTCACTCTGAGAGAGACTGTGCTTTCCAAACATGAAACAATTTTTTTTTTTTTGACTAATTAAACCAATAAATAAATAAATGTTATATACATACACCTGAATGATCAGCAATTATAACTAGGTATTTATTTACATTCATATAAATAGGTGAAAGTTGATTAACGTGTGTGGTCTGTCAGACACACAATTCTACAATACATTTTGGGCGCATTTGAGCTAGAAGTCCACGAAAAAATTATTAGTCATTAACCAAGTTCCTCACCGGCCTCGATAGCTGGGTGTAAGTGCACTAATTCTGCCCCCCCAGAATTATGGCAAGACAAAAAGCCTATGATGGTAGGGCAGTATATTGCCGTCAGGGGTTGCAACCTAACCTAACTTAACCAAGTTCCACAAGCAGTTGATGATTGATATTGAAAGCTAAGTGTATTCATGATGAGTAAGATTTGAGCCCAATCGAATTTTAAGCAACCCACTAAAAGAAAAGGAAGCCATTTAAATATGTAAATCCCCCTTGTTGGTGTGTTACCTACTCTACTTGTATTGTCACTTTTACAATGATAGTATACATGTATTTATATATGTATGCATGTATTTATATAGATGAATTAAGTTTTCTTTTCTTTTTTTTTTGTATCGAAACTATCTGTATGTGATCTGTGCAACACGTCTGTAATTAATTATTTCGAAACAAATGAACTTTTTAAATGTACCTTATTGATGTAGTCGAAGTCTAGACTATAGCCAACTATTTTGAGAACACTAAAGGCAAAGTTAATATGCTGTTGAAGATGTAATGAAATAATGTAGTAACCGAATCTGTATTTAGCAAAATCCAAATATCTTATATATTATTATACTATTATTATTGTAAGTATATTGGTATGCTTTGTTTTTGATTATGTATTGTGCAAGAACAAACCGAAATTGTGGCACACAAAAATCTATACAAAAATACATAAATGCATGTACTACCTAAGTATGTATGTACATACACACATAATACTTTATTACTATTCAGTTTTTATGGGGTTTCAGTAGCCGTGCGGCACTATTATCATGGCTTCAGTCCTACGCTGTTTCTCTATCACATATGGGCAGACTATTCCCTCACTCGCGAACTAACTTGCTAACAGTAACAGTGGTTTTATAGATGAATCGCGGGGTGTTGTGTTTCCTTGTACCAAAGGACTTTTAACCAATTGTTTGAATGGAAGTTATACAACCGAATAATCATATGATCCATAAATTCTTCAAAGTTTATGTCTATTTTATTTTAGTAGGTACTCAAATTTTAATTTCCACTTGAATGCATTTAAAACGTTGTTTGAGTTATTCGTAGGAAAAGTGCATGAGTGAATTCATTATTGTTAATGCTCTCGAAAGCAACTGCTGGCCTTCTTAAGTTTACAGTTTGTCTTTATATAGTCTAATGAATGTATGTGTTTGGGTGTATGTTATGCAGATGCACAATCTATCATATATTTCGCTCGTTATAGAACTTTTTGTAGTCTAAATTTGAATCATTTTCTGTAGTCATCTATGTTGTCAAAGGGATCTACAGTATCTTCTTGAAGGAAGTTGTACACCGGTGGGATTTTTCCGAATATTAATTCGAATGGGCAGTTATCATGTACTGTCGAAAGTGTTGTATTGTAGCAGTACGTGTAGTACTTTATCCATTTATCCCTATCATTTCGTTCACTTGAAATATAATTTCTTAAGTATTCATTGAACGTTCTGTGGTTTGGCTCCACAGTTCCTAGCTCTTGGTGGTGATATGCCGTTGATGTACTTTGTTCTTTGTTTAGTAGTTTAAACAATTCTGTTAGAATTTTTATTTTTATACTCGGTACCCATGTCTGTAATTACTTTCTTAATGGGTCCATATGTGAGTATACAATTTTCGAATATTGCCTTTGCAATCACTTTAGCATTTTTGCTTGGTACCGGAATTGTGATTAAATATTTTGTTAGATCGCAAATTATTGGAACAGCATATTCATTGCAGTATTTAGTCCTCGGTAATGGTCCAATCGTGTCTATCTGAATTATATCAAATGCTTTTTGTGGTGTTGGAGTTATAATCATTGGCTGTCTAGTATGTGTCAATGTTTTGTTAAGCTTACATTTCTGGCAAGACTTGACGTCATTTCTGATATCAGAAGACATATTTTTCCAGTAAAATTTTTGGCTTATTTTGATTAAAGTTTTTCGGATCCCTGAGTGACCTCCGAAAATCGGGTCATCATGAAATTTGTTCAAAATTTTTATCTTTTCATCGTCACTGACTAATTTAGTCAGACTAGGGAGAAGTGCAAGTTCTACTTGCTTTCTTTTATTTGCTATATTTTTTAATTCATTTATGTGGATGTCTTCGAACAGTTTATCATCTAGTGATAACTGGAATCTTTTAATTCCATTGCTGCCAGCTGTATTTTCAAGCTTTAAAACAATTGATCTAAATCAATTTTTCCATGAACAACAATGTCGATTTTGTTAATAGTGCTTAAAAACTTCTTCCCTAGTTTTATTTTTATCAAATCGAAATTTGTAAAAATTTTTGAACTTTTTCTTCATTTTGGCGCCTCGTATACATATATAGTAGCTTCTTAATTGACGATTCTAAGGGATCTTTAGTCTTTATTTTGTGTGTTTGAATACCTGTTATTTGTCGAGTAGTGTCTTTATGTGTCAAAAAAAAAATGTCTCCTCTATTTTTTTTTGTTTTGTTTGGTCGGGTTAGCAAGCATTTTAATATAGTTTGCTAATTCTAGTTACGTTTTTTTTTTCTTAGGGGTTGTAGGGCTGCTATTTAAATCTGAATTTCCAGCTCCATGGTTGTGCCGCTGGTTGACTCCAATCGCCAGGGCTTTGATTACTACCGAAGTTACCACTGTTGCCAAAGTTGTTGCAAAACATTCTGTCCATTATTTTGATAGGGCCTGCTAGGGTTGTTTCCATCGGCGCTGTCGGTTTATAGTTCCGACGTTGAAGCGTTGTTTTTATTTTTATTTTTTTTTATATAATGTTAAGATGTTCAGGGAAAACAAAACTAAATACTACACCTTTAAGCTGAAACAGGAGCGGGGATTCAAGACGGTACTTAGGAATATGCACTACGCCACTGACCTTGACGAACTTAAGAACGAGCTTTCGGAACTAGGCCACGATGTCCTTAATATCTACAATGTACAACAAAAACTCACAAAAAAAAAACACTGCCGCTATTTTGTATAGAATTAAAGGCCAAAGCAAATAATAGAAAAATCTTTAATATCACTACTGTGTACCAAAGTCATCTTTGTGCCACCACACCACAAACGCACGGTAGCTCAGTGCTCAAACTGCCAAAAATATGGTCATACAAGAGTGAAATGCGCTGGTAAGCACAAGACTATTGACTGCAAACTAATAAGTGCAGATCAAATTAAATGCGCTCTTTGTGGCGGCTCACACACAGCCAACTATAAGGGATGTGACGTATACAAACATCTAAAAATTAAAAGATTTCCCTCACTAAAAGAGAAAGACGCTAAAAAAGATGACCATCAGGTAGTAGAACAGACATCAAACAAAGTTAAAATTGGAATAACGTATGCCCAAACAGCAGCCAGTAACCATAGAAACCCCACAAATCAGGTACAACCTCAACAAAAAGTTGAGGAACACAACAAAAACGAAACCAACAAAAACGAGACTAGTAAAAACACAGCAAAAAAGACTGAATATTCAAAAGATTTAGCGGAAAAAAAAGATATAATAAAACAACTAGCGCAACAAATGAGTAATATGATGAACATCATGACAGTACTATTGACAAAACTCGACAACAAGAATGGACACTAAAATAAAGATTTTAACTTGGAATGCAAATGGATTAAAAAATCACTTGAATGAACTACAGCTTTCCCTACACAACATTTCCTACACTAACATTGCTTGGATATCGGAAACACACTATACAAGTAGCCAGCACATGAACATACGTGGATACAAGATGTACCACATAAGCTATCCCGACGGTACAGGACACGGTGGGACTGCTATCATTATTAAACATAACATTAAACATAACGTACTGCTTCCATTCCAAGAAACCTATATCCAGTCGACAAGCATACAAATCTTCGACTCATCCGGACCACTAAGAATAAAAGCCGTGTACAGCCCACCAAAGCACAATATCTCACAGTCGCAATACCCTGACTACTTAAAAACTCTCGGACAACGCTTTATAGCTGCAGGCGACTACAATGCGAAGCATACAGACTGGGGTTCCAGAATATCAAACAAGAAAGGTAAAAACCTACAGGGTGCACTGTTGTTAGCAAAAGCTAAACATCTTAGTACAGGCGAACCCACGTATTGGCCAACAGACAAAAATAAAAAGCCAGACCTCATTGACTTTTATATACTCAAAGACATAGACTTAAATAAATGTGTCATAACATCAAGGCTGAAACTCTCGTCAGACCATACACCTATACTACTAGAACTTAATTCAATTGAAGTGAACACGACCAATTCTAAACTATTGCACAACAACAAAACTGACTGGGATACCTATCGCGACTACATTAACATAAACTTAACTACAAGCTGATGTCATTGCAATTCCAAAACCTGGTAAAGACGTATATAATCCAGCATCATATAGACCAATTAGCTTACTTCCAGTGCTGTCAAGAATATTCGAGAAGCTCCTGTGCCAGCGACTGTTACCTATTATAGAACGCAAACATATAATACCTGACCACCAATTTGGCTTTCGACGAAAACACTCGACCATACAACAAATCCATCGTGTGACTCATAAAATTTTAAACGATCTTGACGACAAAAAGTTTTGCATAGGAGTTTTTCTAGATGTAGAAAAGGCATTCGACAAAGTTTGGCACAAAGGACTAATCAGTAAATTGCGCAATATATTCCCGCATAACGTACTACAGATATCAGTACACTATATCACAGAAAGACATTTTTTTGTTAGGTACTCAGATAAATATTCCACATTAAGAAGAATCAAAATAGGCGTACCACAAGGAAGTGTACTAGGACCGTTATTATACACTATCTTTACAGCGGACATACCATCACCAAATGACGAGGCTTCAATGATAGCCACATTTGCTGATGACACTATAATACTTAGCGCACATCCAACAGCATCTGGATACTACCCTAGTGTGGTTTGAAAAGTGGAAAATAAAAGTAAATAATACCAAAACAGTACATGTACAATACATATACAACTAAAACTAAATTCACACCACGTCGTATAACGATTGACGGAGCTGACGTAAAAATTGAAAATGTAGTCAAATACCTAGGATTATATATTGACAACAAACTCAACTGGAAATACCATATACTTAAAAACGGGTTCAAATCAAGCTGAGGATTAGTCAATTATATTGGCTGCTCAACTCAAAGTTAACATTAGAAAACAAAATACTGATCTACAAAGCCATTATAAGACCAACCTGGACGTACGTAGCACGAATTTGGGGAACGGTCAAAAAATCAAATACAGACATAATACAAAGACAACAATCAAAAATCATTCTTATGATCACCATGGCTGGGTGGTATATAACTAACGATGATCTGCATCGTGATCTTAATATTCCAACAGTGACAGAGGAGATTACAAAAATAAGTCGTATCTATCAGACGAAGCTTACCCAACACTCAAATGTTGGTGTCAACCTACTACCAATACAGGAACTTCAATGCAGACGCAGGTTACAGAGGACAAGGCCAGTGGATCTGGTAGATTAAATTCGAAGCTAGATACAACACATAAATCAATACCTCTTTCTTTTTCTTTTTTGTTTAATGTTGTTTAATTTTGTATTTTATATTTTTATTTCATTTATGTTTATTTTACTTTATTTTGTTCTATAATTGTATTTTTTTTTCATAATTAAATTATAACATTTAACGCAGTAAACTGCATAACACATTTGTCGGATGAAAAAAAAATAATGACGTGAAAAATAATTAGACTTATACTCAATTAAAAATTATGGTAATTGCGCCGAAAAGGCAATGATATAGAAGGCTGTATCCTTCTTAGGGGGAGATCATGCGGGTGTAGCCTCTTCAGTCTACGCCTTGTTGAGATGCGGGTGAGGGAGGAAGCTAGCGGATTTGGATGCGACAAAAGTCTGTAGTGATAGCGGCAGCTGTGAGAATTAATCACCTCCATAACAGTTGGCACGGCAAGATCCCTATGCAGCGCGGTGTTGCGGACGTACCAAGGGGCGCCCGTAAATCTTCTGAGAGCCTTGCTCTGACACGCCGGCACTCTTCTGATGTTGTAGGCAACAGTAGTGCCCCAAATTTGTATGGCGTAGCGGCAAGCAGGTTCCACTACTTGCAGATAGATGAGCCTTTTATTAGTTAAAGATAACTTATTCGATGGGCGGAGAAGGCACTCCAGTTTCTTGAGCTTTTGGTAGCAGCGCGCTGTAAGGTAAGACGCTTATCCAGGATCAGACCGAGATACCGGATTTGCTCCATTTGCGGAATGATGCTTGTGTTGTAAGTCACAACCGGACAGACGCCTTGCCTTAATGTGAAGGTACAGTGAGCTGATTTCTCAGAGTGGAATCTATCCAGGTAGCTGGACAATTTCTCCGCAGCTTCGTTCAGAGAGGCAGAGTTGAATATAACTGCCGTATCGTCCGCGTAAGTAGCAATAATCGAATGCTCATCTCTAGTTGTAGGCATATCAGACGTATATAAAGAGTAGAGGACCGGAGCTAAGACACTCCCCTGAGCGACACCGGCTCTCATGTGCCAGAAGGTGGAAATTTTGTCTCTTACCGCCACAGAGAAGGTTCGTCGTTGAAGAAAGCTTCGCATTAGTAAAAACTGTTTGCCAGGCAGGAGTAATTTTAATTTATGCAGAAGTCCATCGATCCATACCCTATCGAATGCTTGTTTGACATCTAGGAAGACTGCAGAGGAATACTGTTTCAACTCAAATGCAGTAAGTATGTGATTAACGACTCGATGCAGTTGTTCGGGAGTGCCATGCTGTGATCTAAATCCAAATTGGTGATCAGGAATGGCTTCTTGAACACCCCGTACTGCCAACAATCTACTCAAAAACAATCTTTCAAAAATCTTTGAAAACGTTGGAAGCAGGCTTATGGGCCTATATGATGTGACACAGTTCTCCGGAGTACCAGGTTTAGGTATCATGGATATCGTTTCACACTTCCACTGTGTATGAAAATGGCAGATCCGCAGCATGCTGTTGAACAGCAACGTCAGGAACAACACTCCCTTCCAAGGGAGTGCTTTCACCACCCTGTGGTCAATATGGTCATGTCCGGGGCTCTTCTTAGATTTCAGTCTCTGAATTTGAGTCACAACCTCTTCAGGGGTGACATGTTTAGTTGGACTGTGATCTAATATACATCTCGATAGGACTTCATCTGTTTCCTCAACGTCACCAGGGTCAGCCAGGCTAAAAGGCGTGAACCGGCTCTCCAACTCATTAGCAAATGCTAACATAAATTAGCTACAACCCTAAAATAACGTTTAAACTATGTACTAATAGTCTTAATAAAAAGTAAACGACATATGGGAAATAAGAAAAAAAAAAAAAAATACTAACCCTTAGACTAGCCTAAGATTTAGTATGACAAGAAATAACAAAGGCAACCTTATTAACACATTGATTGTTATATAAGAGTATTGCGATTATTATATTACATGATTGATAGCTCAATTTTTTCGCGCACAGTTCGCACATGGGCATTTTTATGTAGAAGTACTGTAGAAAAGTAAAAGGTTAAATTAAGGAATAATTTAAGAAGTTTTTTTTAAATTAAAATATATATCTATCTATATATATAAAATTGAAAGTATGAAAAAGTACCGCTAGACCGATTTTGATGAAATTTTCAAGGAACCTTTAGAATAGCCTTTAGATGGTTACTGTGAAAACAACAAATTTAACGGTTAATTTTGATGTACTTTTTTAAAATTGTTTATTGTTTTAATTTTTTATTGCATTTATCCATGTATGTCCGTTCAGTAAATCTGTTTATACATGACATGAACATGAGTGATATTCAGACATCAGTATTAAACAGTTTTGATTGATGGGAAACGAAAGGGGTGATCAAGCGGAAAAAAGCGAGACTGGTCGTACACTCTTAAGGAGCATACAGCAAGAATTTTCATGAATTTTTGAGTTTTAATCTTAATAACATTTTTAATTTTTAATATTTTATTACAATTGAAACGCAGTAGTGTTAAATGCATTTTTTGGAGGTATTTACATAAAAAATTGTTTCATTTTGCATAGTTGTATCCTTAATAATAAGTTCGTTTATTTCGCACGCATTTTCTTATCTTTTTGATCTTTGAGTTTGGTTTACGGCTTTCCCTCACTTGTCTTTTGTTTGCGTAAGGGCCAATTATGTATTATTTGATTAAAAATGCCTCGCAAGGAACTAACTTAGGAAGAACGTAGAATTATTTTAAATTTACATGTTAAGGAGAAGAAATCCTATGGAGAAATCGCAAATAGGTGTAAGCGAAGTCGATCTACTATACAACAAGTAATTTGTAGTTACAAGTATAAAGGCCGTGTTGAAAATAAGAGAAGATGTGGGCGTCCAGGCAGACTTACAGACAGGGACAAACGCAAAATTAAACGAATAGTAGACAAAAATCCCTTTCAAAGCGCCGTTAAAATTAATGCAGAGGTCGCCAATTCTGTAACCAGTGATGTACATCCTTAAACCATACGCAGAGCAAGTAAACAATTCGGCTACAAGTCCCGCACACCGCGCAAAAAGCCAATGTTTGTAATGTAAAGACAAAGAAACGCCTGCAGTTCGCTCGACAGTACCGAAACCACCCAGTGGAGTTCTGGCGGAAGATGATCTTTTGCGACGAGTCGAAATACAATACTTGGCGCCCAGGTGGGCATTTTAAAGTTTGGCGAAAAGCTGGACAGGCGTTTAACCCGTAGAATACAGTTAAAACAGTTAAACATGGCGTAGGAGGTTTGATGTATGGCTGTTATGGGTGGTGGGAAGATGGAAATTATATTATTATGGACCACAAATTGTACATCGAGATACTTAAGCGAAATTTAGTCCAGAGTGCAGATAAGTTAGATATTTGGTCTAATTATTATTTTTATCACGACAATGACTCGAAGCACACAGCAATGAATACGCGTTTATGGGTCGCGAATACGCGTGGTTGGGTTTAAAAATCAACCAAGTTATGAAGCTTAAAACACAAAAATTCATGAAAATTCTTGCTGTATGCTCACTTAAGTGGCACACTGTATGTACTCGCCGAACAGTTTCATGTCTCGTTTTACAATTGGCACCCGCAGGTCTCTGTGAAGCATCCAATTACGTACATTTTCAGGATGAGTTGCTTTGTCTTCTTCCTTATATCATATGCGTTATACCCGTAGATGGACCTGCTGTCGCAGGCGGTACAAAGTTTTCGGCCGTTGGTAACTTACTCTTGCTTGCATTGTCTGGGGCCGAGTTCTTTCGTTGCCTCAGAGGCTGCACCACTATTAGCAAGCGTACCCAGTGTTTTTGGTTCCTTTTGAGAATTGCAATTAGTCACACAACATATGTATATATTTATACATAGTTCACAATGCATGTACAAAGTGGCACAAACGTTCAGCGCGCCATTAGTGTGACATGGCAATTACGATGCCTCGTTTCTTCAATACAGCACTGCGTTCTTAGCTTAATGGATATGCCGTATGTTACGCACAAGAATGTAACACATGCGGCACATGAATATTTAGGCGGGAAAAAATAATCTCCAACACTGCAATACACTCTGCAACTTCTAAAATTGGTGTCAAACTAATTTGCGACGAAAACAACCACAACAATTTAGACGAACTATGTATTATCACTTTACTACTAGTCCGAATCAGAGGAGTCAGCTATTAATTATCTTAATATTTATACGCCAATTCAAATTGGAATTCTGTATGTTATACTGAATAACGGCGCACATGCGGCACATTAATATTTTGGTACGAAAAGCGATCTGCAACTCTGTAATCAGCACTGCAGCTTATGCTTCTGTCAGTGTTCTTCTTCCTGGAATGTGCGTTTATAAAGAATTAAACTTTTAAAGTATACCGATATGCCACGAGAACAAAAACAACAATGTGGACGTCACAAATGTGTACTATCACTAAGCACACCGAAGTAGGTAAGAACCTAGTGTATGCACATTTTGCTCATCAAATTGTTGTTTGTGTACCAAAGTTTCTGCTACCTACGGGGCTCCCGCGCAACACAATCACCTTTACTCACTTCTACTCTCATCTTCACCATATAAAGCATGGAACTAAAGTTTAACTGCGCCCTTTAAATTTGGAGTTTAAAGAAACGTAAACATTTCATCAAAATTGTAAGTATGCAGTTGCATTTCATAAAAGACTAAAGAAAACAAAAGACAATCGCAAACCTAACGGTAAATGTCATAAGTGAACTGGGCAAACGTTTAAATACACATGGAAAAATTATGTGTAAACATGTATTAAAATTGCAAAAAAATATAGCACTACATATTTAGTTGGAACGCCGTGACTTGTTAGCAGTAAATTCTGCGTTTCAGTCGTCGTTATTTCTGACCAGGTTTTGTTGAGGGCCTCTTTTAACGAGTCTGCTGGTAAATAATGTCTTTTTCCCAATTTCCGTTCCATTAACTGCCAAACACGCCCAAAAGGGTTTAGTTCTGGTGATCGACGAGGACTATATAGCTACCGAAAGTACGGTAATTGTTTGGGATTGTTGCCCTATTGGAAGATGCAATGAGGTGCAAACCCAAGCTCTTCAGAGAAAGACATAGATCTTGTTTCAATATGCTCCTGTATTGATGTTTATCCATTATACCGTTTCCATCTCGGTGTTTATGTTAATTGGGGTGTATTGTATTGATTTGTGCACGAGTAGTGCAATTTCTCCAGATCTGTTTGGTGCTTTATTAATTATGATGGTGTAGTTTATGGGTACAGGTGTGTGGTTAGTATTATACAAGTGCGTCTCTTGCAATGAGATTATGTGGGGTGGCTACTCTTTAATAAGTATTAAAAGTTCAATGTAGTTGTTTCGATATCCTTTTATGTTCCATTAAATCGATTGCTTATTAGACATTTTTGGGCTGAAAATATTAATATTGTGTATAGTAAGTAATAGAGATAAAAAGCAATGTGTGATTTCTACAGTGAACTTTTGTGTATTTTAAGTTGGTCCCGGTCCCGCTAACGGGTTGTGAGATTACCACAACTTATGGACTGATTCGGCTAAGATGTTGTCCGAAGATCTGGGTGTAGAGCTCTAGGGAAGGTATGGCTGAATTTTCAATATCCACATTTGTGGGGTCTAAGACTTTTTGAAATTCTAAACAAGATTTATATGTTTCAGTCTCCACACAGATGGTCCACACTAGAGATGCCACGAATGTACGGCATCTATTCGATATTCGGCTTATTCGTAAATTTTTTAAAACACGGTACTCGGCCGATTAGTATGTAATATAATAATCATGAAAAACATCTGCACATATTAATTCAAAGTTTGATTCCTTGAAGCTTAAATTATTGCAATCTATGAGGCAAGTTATGATGTACGAAACATTTGTAGACAGTAAGCGATTGAGCTTTCCTTCATTAATAATATCTGCATCTGTAAATAACTGCCCACTATATACGTTGCTGCAAAGTCTGTCAGTTTTGGGAATTGTGCCGCATTTGCTGAAGACCACGTGTAAGGGTCCAGATTGCCGATCCAGGTGATGAGTTGTTATAAAAAAAATCTCGTCCGTTTGCAAATTTTCTGTGGCAATTTTCTCAAAACAATTCCAAAAACTGCGGTACATTTCACTGGTTTTGCAATTGTTATTTATTCTGGTTCTTTTATGAATTGGTATGAGTCAACATCTGTACTATGAGACTCATCGCAAATCATTTTGATGGCTTTTAATAAAATAATTTTTGTTTTGCTCTACGTTTGTACTACTGAACCGCGTTTCAATCTGAAGTTGTAGTGATGATCTCATTTTCAATAAATTTGGTGTTCTATCTCCAGTTTCTTCTCTCCCCAAGTATTTCAATAAATGTTACAACATGTGAAATCACCTCAGAGATGCAGGAAATACCTGAACTGGTGATTTTCGTAATCTCCTCGAACGGTTCGAGGGGTTTAACACATTGTTCCATAAGCTTCCACTGAGTGGGTTAACACCCAAATTGCCTAAAGACTCACGATCAGTTAGATACAAGAAAACAGCTCGCTTCATTAAATATATAGAATTTCAGCGTGTACTTACGTCTTGAACTAGTTGTTGGTTAGGCGTTAATTTCAACTTTTCTTGTGCTGCAGCAGAGTAACAATTCGTCTCGCAGCAGCTACCAACAACACGCATGCGGTTCGAGTCGGTCAAGTGTATAGCCCGCATAATATGTCAAACGAAATGGATACATGTATAGCCGACTATTCGTTCAAAGAATATGTGGCATTCGGCTAGAAGCGTGGCCTTATATTCGGTATTCGACAAAACCCCTACTCCTGGCAACTGTAGTCCACACATAACGTGAGAACTGCACATAGTACAATCGCTTGAGCCTTAATCCTCACGCTCTTTTAGTCCTTAATTCGAAGAAAGTTGCCTTATTTCAATTTGCTGTTGTTGTGATACTTTAAAAAGAAATTGCAGAAGAGACGATGTCTTTCTCTGAAGCAAGAGCAAAGCATCTTCGTTGTCTCTTGTATAAGTTAACCCGGGTTTTTTGATCTGTTTATTTTATTTTATTTTTTTTTTGGATTACTTTACTTTGTCTTTTCATTGCCACTTAAATGTACTCAAAAAGATTATAAACTTTTCATTCTTCAAGTGAAATCAATTAAGCGACTTCTTTCTCCTTGCCTTGGGTGTTTGTGTTGACGCGTATTCCGCGGCTCACTGCATTCGATTTTTTCTTTTTCTTTTTTCTTTATTTTAATGGATCTCGAATCCAGAATTCGTGGAAGCAAGTTACTTGCATTACTCACAATGAATTTCGATTGAACTGAACTCTTTCTATGGCAGCAAATGGCGCCAAATCGACTCGACAGCGACTACCAGTGCGGTAATGAGGCTGACACGAGCTACATTAATTTGCCGAGTTGAGCCTTGAGCGCCGAAAACGATTCGCCAATGTAAGGGTATCGAAGGCACGCAGTCGAGTACCACAATTGTCCTCGTAAAAAACGCGCTGAATGTGAAACATGATAATGCGACTCATTTGTTTGATGTGACTCATTGTTCTTGAGCCCCTTGTCATTGACGTGATACCCGGCGCTACTAACGCGGCTGAGCAAAACCGACATTGACAACTTAATGTCAACAAAGTTCAAAGTGCGCTGACAATTTCTTTGCGCTGTCAGGATCTACCGAATTTAGTGACGCAGTAGCAACCGCACAGCCGTGCGAAGCCTCAATAGGAATGCCAATGAATGCCGAATTGACTTTAAAATTGAAATCTACACATAAATAATAACAATGATAAACATATCAACGGCGAAAACAGGCGCTGCCGCATAGGCCTGCCAAGCCACGCACACACGAAGTACGAGTAAGTCGGGCCAAACTGTAATCAAATGCGCAACATGACAGCGGGAGTTATTGAAGGAAGCGAGTTGGGCCACTGATAAACAACAAGAGAAAGGGCAGAAAGTACAACAAGAGACGCAAGATAGAAAGAAAGTAATGAGAGCAGCAAAAAATATCAGAAAAAACCTGGGAGAGTCAAATGAATTGTAACAGGCAAAGTTATGAGTATTGCCTAAAAAAGTGATTTTTTACTCATAAAGCTGATTGAGGATGGAGTAGTGCCTAGTATCACTAGGCCATAGAGTTCGTTGGCACAAAAATGGACAACGGTCAAACGGCACACTTGTCGGCAGCTGACGAACGAGCCGCAGTAAGAGTGAGAAGTCAACGGCGCGGAGTATCTGCTAACGCAAGGATAACAGCAATGCACAGGACACGCACAAAAAATGCTGACCTAACTCGGTTGTAGTGGTTTTCTTTGCTACGTGGTATAGGCGAAAAAAATTGCAAGTTAAAAAAAGAAAGAACAAAAAACAGTTAAGATTGGCTATCTGCTTGCAAAAACCAGGGGCAAGACTCTTATGTACTCAGTAGCTCGGATCTACACGAATTTTTCTCACAGTGTAGACGGGCATGAAAATAAGAGAAACTGAAACGAGAAACAAACAAAAAAAAAAAAAAAAAAACTGGAAACTTTGATACGCGCGAAACTTTGGAGTCAGGTCGGCTTCGGTGGTCGGACATTTGCCTGCGCTGTTCGAGCAGAGATAACGTCAGCTTTGCTGGCAACGGCTGAGTTATGAGTCCCAGCATTTAGGCAAATGCCAAGTTGTTGCCGCCACAGCGTCGACAATAAACGCGCACTCACGCACGAACGCACGAACGCACACACGCGCACACGCACACAATGAATTGCAGTTGAAAGGGAAGTCTTCTATAGAAATGCAGCGTTTCGGTACTTCGAGAAACGGCACTGCGCGGCGCTATGAGTCATCGATCGAGTCATCGAGCCAACGGCAGTGGTGGCGGCGCATGCGTGAACTCAATAAATCTTGGTGCTTTCATTAGATAGATCGAGCCGTTGTGGAATTTTCCCAAGAACGCAGCATTCAGACATAAGGCCGATCGATTGTGATGACGCTGAGCCGGACGGCATTGTCGGCATGCATTTGTCAATCAAAACCAAGCATGTTCTCAATCATTTCAATTGGTGTTATTAAACAGCTGCCGGTGCTCGAGGAGTATTCGTTGTCAATAAACACCCGCGCATAACATGGAGCGGATTTGACTTACATTCTGCCTGGCGGTCTATCCCCGACCACGCTTACATTCCGACCACTACGACATTCCTCAGCGACTTAATGAACGAAATCGAATTCCATTCTCCCTTTTTTCTCGTTTATTATTGTACGAGTATGAATGAGTAACACAGAATTAATGTAGGCATGTGTAGATATATTAAAATTTCAGGCGCTTGCCCGCTTCGTCTCGTCGCTATCATCGATAGGCTAATGCTCCATCCCACATCATCGTCATCATTAGCAGAGTCGTCTTTGTGGTTGTCGGTGCTCATCAATCGACTGACTGATCGATCGATCAATCAATCAATCAAAGCAATGTGAACTCAATCACAGTGAAATTGCAGCTGCCAACACTAAAATGAATTTGAAGCATGGGGATGAGCCTGACAGCGATGTTGAGGTTGAGGGCAAGCCAGCGCAACAAGACGCAGCCTTCAGACAAATGCGATAGGTCTGTTTGACAATGACAGCACCCTAGCCACTTACAAGAGTGAAATCGAAAAAGGCAACATGATAAGCACTGAGTAAGTTATGGCACAACAGTCGGAATGGTCCTCCGGGAACATCATCGTACTCCGAGCATATGTAGAAGAATGTCCATAGTGGCGCCTGAGAGGTCCTTCTCTGATTCTCATGGCAATGCTTCGGTTTAAGTAGATTGTCGTGTCGGGTTGTCACACTTTTTAAGGCACTTGTATTTTGGCGCCGTCAATGTTCCAGGTACCATTCCACAGTTAGTATACAATATACCACTGTATACAATATTTCTAATAAAAGACGTATTACTCGTCAGGTGTATACTCTATGTTTGGTAGATGCTCCAAGTTTGGATAGTTCTTATGTACAAAAGCACAGAGCCACACACGCGTGTCTGCATGTGTCTACAAGTGCGTATCTTTGTGACTGACTGAGTGATACATATATACATACATACATACACTAATACACACATAAGCATAAGTAGATAGCGTTGGCAGCGCAGCACATCTCAACATGTCCAGTCGTGCTTTTTGGTCTTCGAACAATACAAATGGAAATTAATTAATATAAATTGCCACTTAAGTCAAAACAAATTACTTTATCTCCTTTTTCATGTTTTTCGCCGGATATTCTGGCATATTACTTTTGTCATGGCATTTGTGCTTAGCACTTTGTATATCCGGAGCAATTACAGAGATCGAATTCAAATAGATAAGAATGCTCTGCTTTCTGGCATATGCTGTTAAACTCTAGTGACGATGGAGAGTGGAACCTGTTAGTTGATTGCTTTGTAGAAACCCTTTAGAGTCGAATCACTATTAATTTGAAATCTAGATTTTTGGCTTTCAATCAGAAGTGGAGAAGTTTTCTTTCTTTATTAGATTCTGAAGGGTCTTAACCGTCATATTTTATCAAAACGTTATTTTATGTACAAAACATTTATCATGCTGAGCGATCCACGAATTGGACCCAAAGTTTTGCACCACATAGTGAGACAGAAGAAATAAAGAAATCGGGGTACTGACTTTATGAAATGCTACTGAAATCTAAAGATAAGCTTGCAGTTCAGAGCACGAAACCGTGAACCATGACAGGTCAGATTTATAACAACACTAGCAGTGGTCCCGGCGCATTTGTGTAGATGGGGGTTTGTGTAGAATGAAGATGTAAATGGCAAATGAAAACGTCTTTAGTCGCTTTGAGTGATTTTTGGTATGGCAAAATCTTATGAATTCGCGTCACCGACATGCAGTTTTTAAAATTTTATTTTTATTTTTAAATGTTTACTTATAAAGAAGAACGCTGGCAAGGAGGAGAGATAGGTTGAGGTTATTCCAACTCTTTCGTTGTAGCATGTCTAGCTCGCTTCACCAGGATTTCTCATTGAGATACTTATATCAAAATGTTTAATGAGCTATTAAAAAACGAGTCTATTTTTTTAATGGAGCACTGATTTCAAAGACTATTTCCTAGATTTAGCTAGACTAACAGCACGCGGAACTAAGAGCATTTGCATAAAGTAGCACATTGGATCTTCTTTATGGCCGCAGCTAACGATTCTCGTCACTTTTCATTTAACATAAGTGAAAAGTTTATGTTAAAATGAGAATGCCACATAAATGTAAACTGAATTCATAGCAGAGCCGACAGGACGTTTTGCGTGATGGATGAATGCTACACATCGAGGGATTGAGGCTGCCATTGACAAAGCCTTGCCACACGATAAGGTCGTGTGATGTCACGGGGTCAGGGTTTTAAATGCAAAATAAAATCACTATAATGAACGATTGAAAATGGCTTACAAGACAGCCACGACAGCAACAGCACACATTGTCGCACATTGAGTAATGCTGCCTTTTTTGTTGGCTCCCACTTTAACGGAAAAAAGTCGACAATTTTAGAATAGCCAAGAAAATATGCGATTTATAAAGCAGATAAACGTAATAAAAATTTGAGTATGTAACGTGTTATTTGATGAATATGTAAACGCCTACCATTGCCTGCTACCCATCACAGGCAACGAAGACAGAGCTTCTGGCAACAACGCCTTCCTGCCTGCCGCTCTTCAGCGACCGACCGCACAGACATTGATTGCCTCGTTTGCTGCAATATCCTGTGTAATTCTCGACCCATCAACACTCCATTTTGTTATGACTAGTCTGATGTTCATTCATTATTAAACACGTCGTGGCAAAAGTCTAAGCAGTCTTGCTTGATGCTGGCTGCAGAATGGATGACGAGGCACTGATGTTGTGGCGGCCTCAAGGGCGCATATAACATACGATAAAATACTGTGTGGAAAGAGCAATGAATAAAAAAAAGGAAAAATCGCCGGAGACAAATGCACAAATTTATTTAACAACACGTGAACGAAGTCGATTGCCTAAGTAAACAGGACCAGCAAAAAGTGAGACCGAGATGAGCATCTAACTTGGCTTGACCTCTTGTTTGGACGAGCCGCCATGCGCACAGGCACCCAACCACCCCATTCAATTGTGCCCGCCATGTCGCAACATAAGCCAAAAAGCTGCCTTTGTCCATGAAGGCGCACTTGAAAGTTAACTAAGCGAGACTGAAATTGAAACTGAGCTGGGCCTGAAGTGGCAGACAGACAACGAATTATGGCCAGGGAACATGGGTTCGGTTTAACGTAAAATGTAAAAGGCGAAATGCTGTGCACTTCAATTGCTCGTAAAATTTTCCGTAACAACTACAAGTACAACTGGCCCTGGTACGGGTGCTACGGCAATGGCATACAGCGTGTGTTAGCGGATGAAGCGAGCCTTGTGAGTTAGAGTGAAGGAGGTAGCAAGCGTAATAATAATAATTTTACGCATATAAATGTCAGTTTAAGTAAAAATAACTTCATTTGATGTTAAGAAGCATAATGAATGAGCCAAAAGATGACGCTGTATGTTGCCGGAGCAATGCAACAAGCTGGCTGACTGACTCGCTGGCTGAATGGCTGAATGGCTGGCCGGGTGGTTGGTTACTTGCCAGCGCTGGTCAAATGGTTGACTTTGAGGGGGCACAGTGGTGTTCTGGCACATTGTATGAATACTCGCTTTCTCTTGCCCACGAACCATGACCTCGCTCTCTACCACTCACTCACACTCGATCGTTCGTTCAAGCTTGCTTGTTTGCACTGGCAAAACTAATTATAATCAATTCTAATCGCCTTTAAATAGCGCTTGCCTACTAACCAACTCAAACCGAACATCCTGAAGACGAACACGAATGAAAGTCAAGCCAAGCCAAGCGAAGTCAAACAAACCGTAGCAAAATCTCATCACTTAGCCTGGGTGCCATTTGCAGCAGTGGACTGTGCCTCAGCTCTGTGACTTTTCCACATAGACGCCTCAGTCGTGGCGTTTGTGGCAGGTCTGCCTTTAAAAGGTGTTTTGTGGTATTTCATTTGTTGCTGTTGTTGTTCGTTCATTTGTTTCAACTATCTGCCAGTTGCAACACCATTTCATTTACGACTCAAGTCGACTCAAGTCGAGTCGCATCGAATCGAATCGAGTGGCAACATGAGCAATACAAGTTCGAATCCATTTGTTCGAATGTACGAGTATCTGTAGCTGTCTCTTATCGTCTCGTCTCCTGTCGTCTCGGCTGCCACTTTAAAAGTATTTGCACATGATTTTTATGGGCTTTTGCTGCTTTGCTTGTTATGGGCTTAAAAAGAAATTACACAGACACGCTATATGCCGCAACACCAATCGATTCCAATTCAAAACCACTCCAATTCACACAACAGTGTAACTCCAATACAATTCTGACCGTGGTGCATGCAACATTTAACAAATTGAAATTATTATTGCATTGTTCGCCACATGGCATAAAAAAGATACAAGATACAACTGACCGCATTTGTTCGAATAGGAAATGCAAAGGATTTCAGCAATAAACGTTGCACTCGTCTAACTCGAATTTATTGGAAATATTGAAGAAATGTGGTATCTATGTTCTCTGCAAATTGCAAATTTTGTATTTCTTTATTTTATTTTATTTCATTTCATTTTTACATTACTTTACTTGAACTTTATTAGAACGCAGCTTTTTTACGCGCGTTGTGGCTTGAGAATTGAGCTCACAAAAATCTTCAAGCTAAAAATCGTCAGACTTTCTGTTCAAAGTGAAGCTATTTAGGACTAGTTGGTAGAGTGTATGTAAGACTGGCGCCGTTCGCCTTTTTTTTTCCTATAAATTTTATTTTATTTTTTTGTCGACTTTAAATCACCTAGAGGCATCTTATAATTTATTAAGCCTAGGTCTAAAGAGTTCAATTATTCCTACACTACTACATTGCTGTTCATTTCACATTCTTAGACCTACTTTAGAATATGGATCCTGTGTATGGCACCCACAGTTTGAAAAGCACAGCAATTTTTACCTTCGACCTTCCATACTATCGATGTTGTCCAGACGAAAAGCGACTCTCGGTGCAATGGTTTTGCATAATTTAATTGTTGGGCAGTATCTAGTGCCCTTTTCACCTTATCTAACAGCTTACGCCTTCAAGGTCATAGTATTTTTTGGTTGCCTTCTTATTAAATGGCTTAGTTAAGTTTCATCTCAATTGCCATTCATTTGTCTTTTATATCTGCATGCGTAATATTAGCGGCTGATGATTATAAGTCTGTAGTCGTAAAATTAGGCATTAACATTCAACATTGCACGTCAACTAATCTTGTAGTTCAGTACCGCAGTGACTTGTGGTCGAGCCCAACTTATGTGTGGTTTTCAATGGATCGCAGATCGGTACTCCGGGTGGTTTCGCGGCATAGAAAAGAAAAAAAAGAAGAACACTTGAGTGTCCCACAACAACACCACTTTCTTTTATAATTTTTATTTATTACTAGCAGGGAAACGGCGCGTTGCAGCCTTCGCGTGCGGATGTTTCAGCACTCTGCGCTCTGTCCATTGCTGCGATTTTCTCATTGATCTTCCAGTGTTTGACTTTTTGGGTGGCATTTCGTAGTCTTCACTTTTTTTGTCTGTTTTTTCTTCATTCGAATATTTGAAAATTTCGACGTTGTACAGTTTGAGCAACACTGTAGGCAAACTCATTTCTCAAATCCTGTTTGGTTTTTGTACTTTTATTTGTAGCTGTACAGTTTGAGAAGCATCTGAAAATTGAAATACAATTTAGTTGGTCTTAACATTTAGTTAATTCGACGATTTTTTCGCATCAAACTTCACAGTAACCATCTAGAGGCTATTATAGAGATTCCCTGGATAATTTCATCAAAATCGGTCAAGCGGTTCCGGCGTCCATAACACACAAACAAACAAGCGTTCCAATTTTTTCTTATTTCCAATTTTATATACATATATAGACAACTGGATTTCGCTTTTCTTAAACAAACCAATATATAAGCCAATAAAGTTCATCTTTGGGTACATGTGTGCGTGTATGTGTGCATGTATCTACTAATAAATGACGTTCAATGATATAGTAAGAAGAAAGCAAAGACAAACGAGGAATTATCTTGATATTGACGACGTTGCTGGCGTCGCTTTTGCAGCACCGTCATAGTCATGCGGATCTCCTGTGCTGCAACTCATCAAATTGAATGACAGAACTCTATGCAAACACACACACACACACACACACAAATAGGCGTAACATATACATGTAGAAACAAACGCACATAAATATGCGCATCGTCTGATGGATATGTCTCAAATGGCTTAAGGGGCTCGAGTGCTCATACCAAATGCTAATGAAAATGCGAAGATGGGTGCCACAACAAACACTAATTACGATGATAGGGGCCAGCTTCATTGCAATAAAACAGCATTTATGCATAAATTTTATTATTTCAGTTGTATTTCGTTAATAAGTGTAAGCATATTAGTTCGTGACTCATGCGTGACTGAAAACACATGGCCAAGATTGGTGAACGATGCTTGGAGGTATAGTGCATAGTATGGCATTAGAAAAGTGTGTAAGTGTAATAAGGCCATTACGTAGTGCTTACAAAGCACTATGTAAAGAAGAAGAAGAATAAATAAAATAGAGCACCCACTAGCACAGAACACAACGTCGGTCAGGCAAAGTTCTGCTTCTCCGACAGCGTACTAAAATAGGGCACCAGCGATATGTGCGCACTGGAATTGCCGAATTAGCTGTCAGAGCAAATTGGTGTAGTCTCGTTAAGTGACATATGTACATTTCCTACAAGTGCTAATAATTTAATAAGTCGGTAAGGTGCAATAATGAAGGTGCATTTCTTAACACTTCCAAACTTGTTAAGAAAACATATGTGGCACATTGGTAAGTTCTACAGCAGAACTGGAGCGAATATAACTCCAAACGTGTTATACAACGTGATATAACAATTAAGTAATAAAAATAATTCTCGTAAAAAGATTTAGTAAAAATAACATGCCAGAAACCAAACGACGGCCCGAATCGTAAACGAAGTAGAAACAGAGTTGCCACGTGCCTTTGTGTGGCCTCTGTGCAACGCATTTCTTATTTGTCGTTGTCGTTGTCGTTGTCCTTGTCAGGGAGCCAGGCTCACTCACGTCAGGCTCACGTTCAAAGTGGTTTATTTTTTGGACAGCATTTTGTTTTTGTGCGAAAAAGTTTTGTTTTGCCAACTTTCATTAAATTCTCATTAGAATTTAAGACCGAAAACCGACCGAGAAAAGAAGCGAACAGAGAAGCGATTCAGCTGAATCGGCGGTTGGTTGCGTTGAATGAGGCAGAAGAAAAAGTTGAAGCAATGCGAGGCGTCAGAGTGCCAACATCTTCGAGGCTTAATACAGCTTTTTTATAATTTTTATATTTATTTTAATTTTTCTTTTCTCTACTCCTTACCCCTGGCGCGCGCATTAACCAACGACCGTTGTCAGTGAAATGAAATAATTGCAAAGTTTTCGGTGCATTTTTTATGCATTTTCTTTTTAGTGGCGAATTTATTTGTTGGCTTTGAATGCCAGAAGTAATAAATATTTATGCTCATAATTTCTATCGCATTTTAATATTTAATTTATTATTTAATATTTAATAAAAATCGCTGTATTTTTTCTCATTTTTCAACGATTTACCCGGAATTTATTTAAGCGCATTTAATGAGCGACCGAATGTAATGGAAATTGCTACGTTTTAATTTTTATTGCATGCAATTTTTTTTTTTTTTACTTTATTCTTTTCTTCTTCTCGACATTTGTTGTTTTATTTGTTGTAGTGGAGCATAAGGCTTAATTATAAAAACATTAAAAAGCGCATTCATTCGCCTACCAAGCAACGACGATCTGCTTGTGACACACACTTGGGTCGACATGAATGAAGTGCATTGCTGGCAGAGACCGCAGCGAAAAAACAAGATGCTGCAGCGTGTGCGGCGCCCAGTGGGCGTAATATGAATGAAAAGTGGCTAGCACTTGACATATTTTTAAATGCATTTTATCATTTCATTTGGATTGCCAGCAAAAGCAAACGAAACTTTTCAATTTCTTGTTATTTGGTTTCATATTTTTTTTATTTTTATAATATTTCCTTATTATTTTCCTTATGTACTTATTTGTTTTTTATATTTATTTTATTTTTAATTAATTTTCAGAGTTCAGTTGAATGCCGCAGCATGTGTACCTCAAGTCCGTAGCGGCTTTACTATGGTCTTATACCGGCTCAGCTCATCTTCGTGGTCGGCTTGACGTGTTAATTCATTTTTCATAACATAAGATGTTAGGTCTCCAGGTAATAACTACTAGAAAAAAAAATATGTGTGTCTTTCTTTAAGTGCTAAAAACTCTCTTACTCTTGTAAACAATGTTGTAGAAACAAAAATAACAACTGAGCAAAAAAGCACCATAGGGAAGAAACATGCGCATTAGCTCAGTTTAGTTAGCAACTCTTTTTTGTTCACTCACTCATGCCCAACCAAACACTAATACATTAATATTAGTAAAGAGAGCGCAAACACACAAAACCGATCTTTCCCCACGTTGCGTATGCAACGAAAATCGAAAAACAACAATAACACGGCATCACAAAACCGATAGAACAGAAGAGAGAAGCACACAAACCTCTCTATTCGCTCATTCTACTGCGCTCACAACTTTAACGGCTGCGTGTTGTTATTGATATTGCAACGGTGTTATCTTTAACACCTTTTCTAACCTAAACCACTGGTGCGTGTTTGACAAAAAATTTGATAGTGCGAAGAATAACTTTCAATTGGTATTTTTAGGGTTTCGTACGTTTGAGTGAAAAAGGAACCATTATAGAATCACTCTTGCCTGTCTGCCCCACTCTTATAGCCAATTTCCAAAGAAGGCAGAACTCTATGTCAATTTATGCATACTTGAGCAGAGGCTTAAATAATGGTAACCCAATGAACAGACGGAACACATTAGACGTCGCTTGATGTTTGGTCTTCTAACAATATACAATTTCTATATATAACAATATATACTTAATGGGCTTACCTGGTCCCTGTAGATAAATCCTCAGAGATATTCTCCGGTCAGTGCGGAACGACACTGTACATTGATGATGGTATAACCTTCTTAAATGGTGAAAACTGCAATGTTAAGGCTCATTACCTGCATAGGTAGTGAAGCTATTCCACTAAACGCGAGCGAAGTGAGTTTTGTACACCAAATTAGTAGGTGACGCGAACAGAAATGCGTTTGCCGTCTGATTATATAGATGCAGGGGCCATTCGAAGATATTTAGTAATTTGTAATTAGTCCCTTCAATCATCTGCGAATCGATCTTAAAAAAGATGAACAGCTGATGTCCAACTTTGTTGACCTATCCAAGCATGATTTGTCTTGCAGTCCCGTAGTGCAATCTAAATACTTTCCCATTTCTGTTAGCTTTTGATGCGATTTCTAATAGAGCGTGAAAAATGGAAGAAAAATATAAAGCAAATAGATAAATGGTCATTCATAAAAGAATTTCGATTTGACTCGTGAATTTATATAGCGGCTACGACTGAGCAGATCTAACTAGCTACTCCAAACTCCTGTGTTGACGCTGATCCTTTTCGACCACTCACTAGACTTTGCATCCACCCTATCAGACAAAACATTGGATTAACATAACCAAAACAAGAAGAGTCCTGCGATTGCTCCATGCTCACAAGAGGGGCGCACAAGAGGGGCGCACAAGAACAACTCACGCTGCGGAGCTGATCAGTTTCAGTTTCTAAAATTGAAAAAAATCACACAGGGATGATGTGGCGAATGTGGCAGATGATTTGTTGATTTCTACATTGGTTTTCTTCTTCTTTTTCGTCGTCAGCCGTCAACAGAAAGGAGTCGTCAACAGTGATGCCAATTTGTTTTTTTTTTTTTCCTATCGATCTGATGGTTTTTATGCAGAATAGCAGGAAAAAGTATTTAAAGCGTTAGCTTTTCTATTAATCAACATCACAAAATCTGACTGACATAAATTATTCATATTTGCCCTTCCTAAAACCAGTCGAATGTGACATGCATTAATATTTAGACACGAGTTTCAGTCAAAATGTATGGAACTTTCGTAGCAGAAAAACTACATTCGGGTATAGAGAAAGAACTCGGATTGAAATGCATAGATTTTTTTTCATAGCTTATAAAGCAGCTATTAAAAGCAGCTATATACGTATCTACAAGTTTTTTTCTAACTATGTAATTACATTTTAGTTTGATATTTTAGGCTACCTGATACCATTTACATGTTATAAGAAATGGATGATTTTTCTGTGACAGTGAGTTGCGCTTTATAAAGCTGAATATACTAGCAGTCTTACAGCGCTCGCAAATAATCCCATCGGATATACAGATATTGACGTTAGCCTACGTCTATGCAATAGTTTTGAATTAGCATTGTGGTAGAACACAGAAAACAGTTTTCAATTTCTGAATTACAGGGATTCGGCGGAAATAACCCTTGCCATTACTTAGCTACTTTCGCCATAAAATCGTTTTCATTGCCTTGGCCAAATGCAGCAGTGGAACGTGCCTTCAGTCAATTTAACATTGTGCACAAACTAGATACAGACTCATACCCTTAAATTAATTTCATCTTGGTCAGAGGAATTCCGCAATCCTATCAATAAATGTTGATGTGTAAAATATGCTCCTTTCTTGAGCCATTCATTCCAACATTTCTTCTTGGTGTATTCTCTTTCTTTTGTTATCTTTCAAGCATTCTGCCACAATCAACAAAAGCATTCGCCGCCGACTTTACCAAACCATTCAACACAAAAGCAAATGGTGAACTGTTTGGTATGAAATCGAAAAATGAAATAAGTATTCTCGCATTAAATTATTGAATACTTAATACTTAATACAGTTCGCGCATGGTAGAAGTGAAATTTCGTAAAAAACAACAGTGAAACTTCTCGTTTTTCTTTTCATTACATACATTGCTAGCGAACGTTTTCATTTCACAACTTATGCTCAACGCTCGAATGCTACACGAAGAACGATAATGCGATGACGCGATGACACTATGACGCATCATATTGCTGAACACCACATACAAAAAGGAACACAACGAAGAGCGCAATACTTTTGTGCATGCTAAAGAGAAAGTAACGTTTGTACATTTTCAAGCAACTCACAAACACAAACACAAAATTTGTACGTCTGCGGTGTATTCCTTCTCTGTTTCTCTAACATATTTTTCTTCCATCTCTGTCGTAGAACGCTACGTCCCAGCGTCCAAATATTGCCAATTTTTAATATTTAAGTTTTTGATATTTTAAAGATAAAGAAGAAGAAGCATTTCTTCTTCATTTTTGTGTTCCTATCTGTGCTTGCAAAAGTTTCAAGCGTATACTCTCTGTTGAGCACGCACTAAAGTATTGCGCTCTTCGTTGCTTTTTTTTTTGTATATGTTATTAACTGTAATTGCGACAAGAGAGAGAGAGAGAGAGAGAGGCAAAACTACGCACAAAATTATTCGTTCACAGTTTACTCTCAAAGAGTATACATCATTAATAATTAGAATGTATACGCTTTGCTTACACTTTCCTGCTTTGTGTGCCGGGACCACTAATGTACAATAAAGGCTCTAGTCACCGAGACATCCCGTGGCCTTCGGCTGGACACGGGCACTAGATTTAGTCCATGAGCACAGCAAAGTCAAGTGTTCTGCGTAGTGAGAAATCGAGTCTCCTGTAATTTTTTCTGTTTTGCAGTCGGCTACGACCTCTGACCTAATGATATGACTTGCGTCAATACGGCAGCTGTTACCGTAAATGATTTTGAAAACTATATGAAGTTAGAAGTTGGAAGCGATGTCTCAATTTCACCAATAAAATAACAAAACCTAACACTATGAAATGTCGTCAGTTTTTGAATTTTAGTTTTTGTTGCTTTTTTCTTTTTAGCTCAGTCAACTAAGCTAAGTAAGGCGAATATTCAGTTTCGAGCTTGCGCTACGACATGTACATATATAAAATGTTCAATAACCGCTATATTTTATCAACACTAAACTAAACTCTTCTATGTAACTCCGTTCTGTAAACAGGGTCAGGAAATATACAGGAAAATTGGTAGACAAAGTCACGACACAGGGAAGTTGAGTCAGGATTTTCCACGTATTAACCTTGTTGGTGTGCAATACGCTCATGCAATTTCACCTAACAGAACTTGAATAAAAAATAAATCCTGTTTTTTTTTTTGTTGTTGTTGCATAATACCTCCAACTAATTGGAATATTTTTTGCTCCGATTCTCTTTGCAGTGAAAAAAAAAAAACAATTGAGAGCTGCAACGCTTAAATGCTTGAGTGATGTGTGGACAGAGGATATGTTCATAAAAGCAGACAACAACAAGCGTAATATAAAGCAGAAGGAAGGAAAAAATCTGTCAATGATGGCGCAACATTGGCAGCAACGTAAATTGGCAACAGTAGAGCCGCCCAAAACGGCAACACAATCAAAAACAACACCAACAACAACGACGCAGAAATCAAAAATTTTAACACCAAAGAAATCAATTCAGAACTTTGCATTGTCAACGATGTCACAGAGAAACAAAAGAAGTGTGCGGCAACAGCCGCAACAGCAAAGCATGCTGCAAGCACGCACTGTACGAGACCAACGACAACAACAACACCAACAAGAACAACAAGAAGTACAACAACAAGTGAATGGCCACGAGCTCATCAAGGCGCAGTTGCAACAACGCCAACAGCAGCAACAATTGGTGCCTCGATTGCTTTTCTTTTTCATTTGCCTATCAGCATTGGCAACAACAGCAGCCGCAGCAGCAACAATACCAACTCAGCCACACGTTGGGCTTTACAGGTCAGAAAAATCATTAGCATCAACGCCTGCTTCATTGGCGTCGGTTGCAGCGGAGTTGTCAACGCATTTGCAACAACAACAGCAGCGTGCAACAAACGGCGACGCAGCGCAACAATTTACTGTACGCATGCCACGTTCCCTGGGCTTAAAGACGAACAGCAGGAGACACCCTGCAATCTGCTGACGCCAACAGCTTTTGCCAAGACTGTCGTCGACGTGCTGTGTAAGTCCGGCGTCAACGTAGAGGTAAAAGTCGAGGACTGGGCTGAGAGCCAGTCGATGCATGCTTTCTTGGCCGTCGGAAAGGCATCATGCGAGCGGCCACTGTTCCTTGAAATGAGCTACTACGGCACGTGTGCCGCTGAACGGCCCATCGTGTTGGTCGGTCAGGGCATCACATACGATTCTGGCGGCCTGTGCCTCAAAGAGAAAGGAGAGTTGTACCATATGCGTGGTGATATGACTGGCGCCGCTGTAGTGGTTGCCACTTGTAGCGCCATTGCGGGCCTGCGTTTGCCGGTCAATATACGCGGACTAATTCCGCTTTGTGAAAACGGGATTGGCTGCAATTCGTTCCGTCCCGGTGACATCGTAAAGGCAATGAACGGCAAAACTATCGAAATTGAGTGCACCGATCATCTGAATATGTTGGTGTTGGCCGATGCTCTATTGTATGCTCAGAACTTCTGTCCAAAATGCATAATCGATATCGGTACCTGCTCTGGGTACATGCGTCAGGCACTGGATGAGGCCGCCTGCGGTGTCTTCACTAATTCGGAAATATTATCGCAACAAATCAGGCATGCCAGCATGCACACCGGCGATCGCGTCTGGCGCTTCCCACTCTGGACGTATTACAGCAAATGCGTGCGCGCCGGTGGCCTCAGCGATGTCCAGAACTACGGCATTCCTGTAAAGCTGCAGCCTTTTTGCGCGAGTTCGTACCCTGTGGTCAATGGATGCACATCGTAAGTTGGTCGACTAATGACTCCGTTCCCTTATTCCAAACACCTTTTGCTTTCAAAATTTTGGTAATTATACTTGACCATACTAAATAGATGGCAGTCTCAAGTGTAACCGATTCTACAGCGTTTGATCAATCACGATGATGTGTTCCAAGCGACCACTTTCAAGAAGATTATATAAAAAGTTGTCAAGTTAATATTCGATGTATTATTCTTGAATAATTCAATAATGGTATATTTTTTGGATATTTCTTTTTCAACTTGTGCAAAGGTTGATTGTTTTCAAAGTGCATTGATTTTGAATCGAGTATTGTTTACCGTTGAATTCTGTAAAAAAAAAGGAGCAATTCGGATTATCATATACTCGCCACGCACGGAGTAGTACCATAACGTTGTCATCGACTTTAAACACAGTGAAGGAGACGTCGGAGACCTTATGAATTAGAAGATATTCCTTATTCCAATAAACGTCAACTGCGGTGTCCGCCCCCCACCAATTTGTCCCTCGTAAGCGAGACTTGCCACAACTACAATATCAATAGCTGTTTAGTTTGCCTTCGTAATTACTTCTATAGGCTGGACTTGCGTCCCCTTCTACTAGCTTTGACTACACATTGTTTTCTTCTGTAGTATTGGTTTCACACATGTATGCACTCCCCTTATTATCCGCCTTTCCGTCAATTGTGCGAGTTTTCCTGATGCCACTGTCTACGACACTTCTTAAAACTCATTTTTCGATTACGCCAAATATCGTGAGACTCCTTCGAAAGCTACGCGAGTACTGCACACAATTTGTGCCAATTTCTACCCAATTTGTGCCATTTATGTGTCCACTCAATGTCGGCAATGCCAACGTCAAATTGATAAGATTAAAGAATTCGCAGAACACAACGGAACCTTTGTGCGCTGCAGCCAGTTGAACCGGAGTGCAAAATATTTACATTCAGTTGTTTTTTGCTCATTTGTGCTACTCTCTGAGCTACTCTCTACTACTTGTACATAGCGTTATCCCGCTCACTCAGAACCCTTCGGCCACACTCAGCAGGAACAGTTACAGTGTCTGTCTCTCTAGCCCACTCCTGGATGCAACAATGTCACACACTCAGAGATAAAAAGCGGAAAGCGCAATATTCTCTCTCTCACATAAGTGCTTGTTTACTAAAGTTCTCAGAAAAGCAAACGACCAAGCAAAAAATGATGCCAAATTGGCTTTATTTCCGCCAGATCAGGCGGTTGTTATGCAGTGCAGCGGTAAAAATTATGAAGCGGCAAATCTGGCCTTTTTAACATAGCTTTAGCTTTTCTTTTTATTTTTTTCTGGTCGAGACTTTAGCGAATTTGAAGCTAGTTAGGTTAGGTTATGAAATAGACAGTCCGCACCTCTGATAATAACTGACTCTCCAGTGATGAGCTAATCAAACTGTCTTCATATAAAGTACCCATAGACTGATATTGGTGTATATCGGTGCAAAATACTTCAACATTAAGAAATTGGAATGACTTAAATCCATTATATTCGCTTTCCTAAAGACAGTCATACTTGGCATGCAAGTTATGGCCTTACTAAGATTGTTCAAGATTCCTATCTGAGACCGTTAGGTATCGTCAGGAATAAAAGACCAAATTAATTATTTTAACTTGTTATATTTTGCGCACACAATTGCTGCGACTTTGAATTCCGGATTAGAACTAACTAACTAACTAACACAATGACTACTTCTTACTTCGTAAGTTAAGGCAGCCATATCAAAGGACTAAATGGCAGTCGTGACGAGTCCGAATATGACATTCCCCGTTGTAATTCCCTCCCTGATCTTGCAGGTTCCGCAGGCTCAACCTTTGAAGGTACGGCAGGCTCGGAGTATTCTGGTGGTCGGTTATATTCACGAGAGTGGCCTCTGCTGAGCCGGGCGAATTGCTTAGGGTGCCCCTCTGGTTCCTGAATAGGTAATTAGTTCGAATCTCGTCGTTGAAAGTGAGCAGGAATGTTTCCGTCATGAACTACTCGATTCCGCCTGCGGTTGTTATCGAGGCAGTGTTGTCGTTGATGATAATGATACCATCGTCTAGGTGGCTCGGTTGGGTACTGAAATGGGCGATGCCGCCTGAGTGTAGTTGTTGCGCGCATGTTTAGCCCTTGGGTATTAAATTTCGTTCCAATAGAAAACGTGAGCGGTTTATCAGTTGCCTCAATGGTATATACTCCAATACAATGGTATACTTCTTCCTCGAGGGAATGGATATTTCGCGGTGGAAGAGCGTCGGCAACAAATTTTTTTCCCAAGTTTATAAAAAATTTGAGCGTTATGCTCATCGATGAAAGCGAAAGCTTTCCATCGATTTATTTTGGCTGGTGGTCTGTAAATATATTCAAATTCTTTATGCCATTGAAATAGTTTCTGAGGTTTCTCAGAGCACACACTATGGCTAGCACCTCGCGTTTGTTGGTCGTAAAATTGCCTTTTCTATCCTTTGACGTCCTGGATATCATGGTAATTGGATTTTCGTCTTACGACTTTCTTAGGGCCCCAGGCCTAAGGCGGAAGCATCTTTCGTTAGATTTAACGCCTTGAAATCAGGGTAAAGTAACATTACGTCCTAAGATGCAAGGATCTCTTTCAACCTTTTGAAAGCGTTAAGCTATTGTGTGTCAAGTTTGACAGTCATTTTTCTTTATTGATTGGCGCTAACCTTGCTAATTTCGCCTTTTAGGATGTCAGTCAAGGGCTACGCAATAGATGCGAAAGTTTTTTTAAAGCATCGGTAGTAACTTTCCAAACCTAAGCAGGATCTGACGTTGAACAAAGTAGTGGGCTACTCGTAGTTTCGAATCA
This sequence comes from Cacoxenus indagator, assembly GCA_035041755.1. Classification (NCBI taxonomy): domain Eukaryota; kingdom Metazoa; phylum Arthropoda; class Insecta; order Diptera; family Drosophilidae; genus Cacoxenus; species Cacoxenus indagator. Next base: position 83,727 of record JAWNKX010000078.1, read on the forward strand.
CGTCCACCTTAGCGGGTCTAGTTTTAATACCACTTTGGTACACAAGGAAATATAAACACTCCGCTTCTTCCCTAAAAAAATTTGATTTCTCGTACGAAACTTTCATGTTGCTCTAGGACCCATGTGATGTGATATGTGAACATAGTCTTGTTCATTCTCTGAAAATTAAATCACATCATTGACGTAAACATAGCATCATCTATTACTCTTGAAAAATTACGGTGCGGGGGGAGATTTTTTAACCCAAAGGGGAATCTGCAAAATAAATTTTTTCCGTTTCCTATTGAAAAGGCGGTTTTTTCCCCTTTCTGCCAAAATTATCTGATGAAATCGTGATTTTATATCAAGCTTTGTGAAGTATTTGGCCTTACACAGATTTAATAAGATATTCGTTGCACTAGGAATGGTATATTTGTCGTCAATGGTTTTCGAATACAATTTCCTAAAAACTATGACGAGACGCTTTTTTAGGCGCGTTGCTGCCTTCCGCGCTCTATCTATGCTGCGATTTTCTCGTCGATCTTCCAGTGTTTGACTTTTTGGGTGGCATATCGTACTCTTAATTTTTTTGATTTTTATTTCCATCCGAATATTTTAACATTTCGACTTTGTACAGTTTGAGGAGCACTGCCGCTAAACACAATTCACGGATACTACTTAGTTGTTGTGTTTTATTTGTATCCACACAGTTTGAGTAGCATCTGAAAATTGAGTTGGCCTTCATATTTAGCGAATTCGACTATTTTTCTGCACCAAACTTAACCACAAACATGCTCCATGATGACATCTACCAAATGTACCAAATGTCATGGTGCTCGGTCAAACGGTGTCGGATTCCATAGGGATCAGACTAACAGACAGACAAACATCCTTTTTTATAAATATAGTTATATATATATATATGTATATATTATATCGCCTTGATTATCGGTCCCTTTTTTATTCACGACCCAAGTAGGGTTATTATAGGAAGACCTTGATGGTCTGACTATGCCATCTTTGCGCAAGTTGTGGAAAAGGGTATAGCTTTTAATATACCGCGCCATCACATTCCGTGCGAATAGTGGCGACAATATTGGTATTAAAAGGGAGTGTCGTGGTCATTAACTGTTTCATTTGAAAACTTAGCGTGGCGTCGAGCTGTGTTAGAAGATCGAGACCTATTATCCCATCGAATGTCGAGATGTTGGGAAATATAAAAAAGGTCCCGGAAAAGGTTCATTGTGCATTTATACTTAATATAGTTGAAGCCATGAATCGACTTTACTAGAAATTGGTTGTCTACCAGGGTAATATGTTTACATTCTGCAAGGGGCCTAATATATAATTTTTTTGAGGCGCCCGTTTCTATTAACAAATTAATTGTTCTCCCTGCAATAGTGCTTTCTAAGTACGGTAACAGGGAGTGACTAATCAATTAATTAATCTGCTCATATTCGCTGAGTTCATCGTTAACGGTTGCTGGGTAATCGTCGTTTCGTCTACTCCTCTCATGGGCAGAACGTCGCCATAGGCAGGTGTTTAAGCCCTTGCTGCTTTGGGCCCGTAAACCTTGAGGTTGATTGAAACTGACTTGTTCTATACTGGGTTACTGACTTGCTCTGGTTATGGGTTGATCCTTGATTTGTGTTACTATTACCGGGTTGGTAATGCTGTGGTGCGCGCATTGACTGATCAATTGGCTGTGCCTGCTCTGTTTTTTTGGTGTTTGGTAAGGTATGGGTCTTTACCTTGTTGACTGTTGTGTTTTTGGTTGTCGCTTGTCTGGTTTTCAAATTTGTCTGCTGTCTTTGGGGGCTTTCCCTCTAAGCCCCTAGCGCAGCTACTGGCGAACATGTATATCTCGTGGTTCGCTTCTACCTCTGGAGCCAGAGCCCAAGCAGACGGTAAGCTAGCCGGCCTTGCTGAGAAAAGCACATCACTTAAAGTCTTTCTTGTTCCCGATACGAATACACATAAATGTTTCATTTGTAAGACGGGTAAGTTTTTTCCTCTACCTCATCATAGCAGTGTAGGAGCATCAGATCAAGAATCTAGTTGGTTTATGATTACTTTGTACTGTGCTGGCTAATAATCGCCACAGCCCTCATGGTATTCGAATACTTTGTATGGGACGTGTGCCGCTTGTCTCCCATCGAAATCCGGTAAGGATCTCACCACGTCTAATGATTCGTGGTATTGTCTCTATTACGGGTGCTCATCTATTCTTGCTAATTTTTGCTCGAAGATTTCGTTTCGAACTGCCAAGGCAGTGCTAACTGCACCTTTAATTATTTCCCTAAGATTCTGTGAATATAAAGCCAATTTTTTCCCACGATAGACGTCGTAGTACGTCTGGATCATTTTTATCGCTATCTAATTAATTACTATCTCACTGTTTTGTACTCTTATCGTAGGTCTCTTTCTGGAGTGCCCTGGCACAGCGGCAGTTTCGTTACGCGCAACACTTGAGCGCGTCTTGTCACCCATCCATTCGCTTTCGATCTATGACTTTGATCGTTCGATAACATCACTTTCGCCGGATGTTTTCCAGGTGGGTGTGCACGTACGCCATTTGCAATTCTCGCATTCGCACCTCGAAACGTTGAAGGATAACAGTTTACGGAATGTTCGCGGCACGCTCGAGTCACTGAGCATTGTCAACGGTAAACTGACACAGGTGGGTGCCAAGCAACAGAATACAAATAGTTGACATATATACGCACACACACACACACACACACACACAGCGTTGACAGAAGGAGGAGGAGGGCGGCATAAGTACCGCGTGTAATGTAGAGGATGCCTTCAAGGTGAGCTCTAAAACTGCGAGGTCACCAAGGCAACCGGCACATACGAAGAAAGTGAATGAGGAATCAAGAGCAAGTTCACCAACTAGCGCTCAGAAGGAAGAAAATAGCGCAAGCATCGAGCGTGATGCTCCAGGTTTAAATTCGGCGCTTGCGGACATGAAGACACGCCTCGACGAACTTGCCGCAATTTTCAATGACAAGGAAAAGAGGCATATCAACCAAGCGATGCGGGATAAGATAATGGCTATCTCTGCTCTTCAAAAGAGGTTACCCTGTGCGACACCCAAAAAAGGATAACCAGTGCAGGAACACAGACGGAAGCGGCCACGGCGGCTGCCGCTTCAATTAACAATGGCACGCCTAAAAGAGGAAGAGACCCCAAATCAAAGCAGAGGAAAACACCACCCAAAAAGGTTAAAACGTAGAGCTCAGAGCCCTGGATGATGTAACCACCGAAGGCGAGGTACTGGAGGCGGAACGGGAAATATTGAAGCAGCCGGAGCTTACAGCGTCCTGTATTCGCAAGCTGAAACCAGCGTTCGCGGGAACCCAAATGGCTATCCTCGCTCTACCAGCCCCATTGGCAAAGTAGCTGCTGACAATAGGCAAAATCCGGATTGGCTGGACAGTTTGCAGGGTCAAACGGCGTGTTGAATCTGAAGCGTTGCTTTAGATGTCTCGAATTCGGCCATTTCGCTGGAGTTTGCCGGAGTAGCGTGGGCAGGAGCACGTGGTGCTTTAAATGCGGAGAGGCCAACCACAAGGCAAACGTCTGCACTTCATTGCCAAAGTGCTTTATATGCGCAGCGAAAGGCAAGGACGCAAACCATCAAGCAGGCAGCCGGGGTTGCCTACCTGTAGCTGAGAGGAGCGGACGTCTCAGGAAAAACCAAAATTAGATTATTACAACTGAATCTAAACCACTGCGCGGATGCCAGCGACTTACTAACCCAATCAGCGCACGAGCTCAAAATCGACGTTGCCATACTTAGCGAACCATACCGTGGCCATCCCTCCCCGGATTGGTGCGCAGACTCATCAAAAAAGGCAATGATTGGGTGTTACGGATCTACCAAAATGCGCTGCGGAACAACACTCGCGAAAAAAGGCTTTGTTCGGGCCAAGATAGGGGACCTATGGATCTACAGCTGCTATCTGCCCCCCAGCACCAGCTTGGAAGAATATGGCGCAATGCTTGACGAACTTGTCGAGGATGCAAGATCCCATCACCCTACTGTCATCGCGGGCGATTTCAATGCATGGGCGATCGAGTGGGGCTGCCCCACCACAAACGCGAAAGGGCGCTGTCTACTGGATGCATTCGCCGTACTTGATATCGTCTTGGCAAACTCGGGGTCAGGACATACGTTCTCTCAACAGGGAGGCGGGTCCATCATAGACCTTACATTCATAAGTGCCTCGATAGCCAATTCCACGTCTTGGTCCCTTAGCGAACACTATACTGGAAGCGACCACATGACTATAGTATTCTCGATCTATGAAGGCGTAGAGGAAAGTACGCAGCGCGAGAGCCAATACCAAGCAGGATACAGGGAGGAGACTTTCAACCCCGACATCTTCCACGAGATGCTGAGCACAGAGACTACCGAGGAGCCGATGACTGCTGAGGACCTGATGACTCGGGTACAAGTCGCCTGCAACGCCAGCATGCAGCCCAGACGCAGATATAAGAGACACCACGAGGCAGCCTACTGGTGGAACGACGAAATAGCAGCGGCCCGTGAGAGATGCTTGCGAGCACGGTGACTACAGAAGAGAGCACGCGATCAGGAGAGGGCACTCGAGTTGCAGAGTTTACTCAAGCGTAGGCGGAAAGAGCTCAAAGTGGCGATTCGCGAAAGTAAGAGGCGTTGCTTTTTGGCCCTATGTGATGAGGCTGACCGCGATCCTTGGGGACGAGCATACCGGATCGTGGTAAAGAAAATAAAAGCCCCAAGATCAACAGCGCCTACCGATACAGTGGAAATGGCACATATAGTGGCGACCCTGTTTCCCCAACAGCCAGACGTCACTGAGAGGTACACCAGCACAGCACTGGAGGATAATAATGGCTTTTATCCAGTAAGCCAAGAAGAGATGTGCCATGCAGCCCGGAGGATAGCGAACTCGAAGTCACCTGGTCCCGATTTGGTGCCAAACTTCGTACTAAAGGCGGCTTTAACTCTGCTCCCGGACACTTTCAACAGAATGTACACGCAATGTCTGCGCGACGGTGTCTTTCCGGCAAGGTGGAAAATACAACAACTAGTGTTGATTCCAAAAGCGGACAAGGATCCAAGGGAACCATCCTCGTACCGGCCCATCTGTCTCCTCGATTCCGTCGGAAAAATTCTCGAGAGAATAATATGCGACAGGATCGAGGCAGCAGTGCGTAGTTCTGGTGGCCTGTCTTCTATGCAGTTCGGGTTCACTAGGAAGAAAAGCACTGTAGACGCCATCCAGGAGCTAACCAATACAGCTAAGGCGGCAATCGAAGGTACGCGATGGAAGGGGGGTACCAAGCAATACTGTCTTGTTGTGACCCTAGACATTAAAAATGCCTTTAACTCGGCGAGGTGGGACAAGGTGTTGAAAGCTCTCGGTTCCTTTCGGGTCCCTAACTACCTTATTGATATCATAAGGAGCTACTTCAGCGAACGCATACTTCTCTACAACACAGACGAGGGCGTCACACAGTATAATGTAACCGGAGGCGTCCCACAGGGATCGGTCCTAGGACCCACTCTGTGGAACATTATGTACGATGGAGTGCTAAAACAAGCTTTGCCGAGTGATGTCCAGATTGTTGGATTTGCTGACGACATTGCCATTGTGGGAGTAGCTAAAACAATCAGCGAGGTGGAGCGATCGTGCAACGGTGCCATATCTGTGGTCTACGAGTGGCTACGGACGTCCGGGCTGCTGCTGGCCGAACACAAGACGGAAGCCGTGCTCATCAGTAGTCGTAAAAGAGTGGAACAGGCTCGGGTGCAAGTAGGCGAAACTGTCATCGTGTCAAAGAGGTCCATTAAATATCTCGGGGTGTTGGTGGATACGCGATTATGTTTTAAGGAGCACCTTGCGTATGCAAACCAAAAGGCCGCTGCGGCGTGCAGAGCCCTAAGCAGGATCATGGCCAACTCTCGTGGACCCCGGCAAGGACGACGGATGTTACTCCAAGGGGTAACTAAATCTATAATGTTGTATGGAGCCCCAATCTGGGCTAAGGCTATGGCCATAAGGAGTTATCGCAGAGGACTCGACTCCACATACCGCTTGGCGGCCTTAAGGCTATGCAGCGCCTTCCGTACGATTTCAGAAGATGCTGCTCTTGTCATTGCAGGGATGATACCGATTGACATCCTAGTGGAGGAGGCTTCGGAGATCCACGACGAGGTTCAGCAGACGGGCGCGATGAGAGAGGTCGCACGAGCGCAAGCAAGAACGCGAAGCCGAGCAAAGTGGCAACACAGATGGAACTGCTCAACAAATGGGCGTAGGACGAATAGGATCATCCCAAGTCTGGATGATTGGCTGGACAGGAAGTATGGGGAGGTCAACTTTCATCTCACCCAGCTCCTCAGTGGACATGGATGCTTTAGGGCATATCTGTACCGCTTTAAGCACGCAACCGATCCGTACTGTCCCTCTTGTGAGGGCCGGGTGGTGGAAGACGCAGAGCACGTACTACTCAACTGCGACAGGTTCCAAGACGGTAGAAGACAAATGGAAACGACACTGGGGGTCACCCTAACAGATAGGAATCTAGTTGCCCTAATGGTGTCGAGCGAGCAATGCTGGAGGGCGGTGAGCAACTACGCGGCATCGACAATGACAACGCTGAGGTCACTAGAGCGGTCCCGGCGTAATGAAGAAGCCGGTTAATAGCCGGAGCCATACCCCGTGATGCAATGCCTCGCGGCGGTTCCGCGGAGTCATGGTTACATATATTTTTTTTTCTTGTTCCAAACAGTACTTTACTTCTTATGTCTTAACTCTCTAATCTGTCTGTATACTATGCATATCTTATAATGAATTAAAAAAAAAAAAACATGTACACACGTTGCGCGATTTCAAGGTGTTTTTAAGCGCACGACACGACGTCGTTGGCTGCTTGTCTTAAATGCATTTTGCATTTTTAGTCGCATGCAAAATATCTCACGGCACAAAAATGTCATGCGATAAATTTTACACAAGTTGCGAAAAGCTACAAAATTATTATACATTCGAGTGCAGTTTTCAGCACGACCCCATGCAACTGTAGTTGGAAGGGACTCTATATCGTACTCAGGCGCAAAGTCCTTTCACTTCGACATCGATGTTAATAGACCAGATAACAACGGTACTACGAAACTCTATCACACGATATTACGATATTGATCGGACTCAGGTTTAAAGTTAGTCACGTGTACATACTGCAGTTTAACACTGAGAAACATGGATTTGTATGCGCACCATCAGCCCTAGGATCTTGACATACAATATAACCTCGATACATTAAAAAAAGAAATGATGTCAATAATAACAAATATTGGTTTGTATGCGGGGTACACATTCTACAGAATGTATCCGAGCGGTTCCAACAATTGTGTAGTATATGGTAAAAATAAGACTTGGCCCAGATAAACAGACAGACGGACATAGCTAAACCAACTTGTCTCGTCATACACTATAACTTATTAGGTGCACTATAACTTATAAGTGCAGGCCAAAGTTCTCTAGCTGAACTATTCGCTGAAAATATAATGCACACAGTTACTTACAACTGAAAGAATGTCATAATGTGTCACATGATTATTGCAGCGAGAATAATTGTAGGTGTGAAAAATAATGGGTGGAGTCATCAAAGCAAAATAAAGCAGCCAATGCAAGTTATTTCATGAGGGAAACGAAATTCAACTTATAAAGACCTGAAAATGGCTTCTAAACCCATAAAACTCGAAAAACAAAAAATTCTATTATTAGGAGTTTGCGTAAATTCTGGTCAGTGACGTCTTACGGTCTGTGCTAACACTAAATGTTCTTTTACAATAAAATATTACCAGAATTAATGCCATCACTTAATATAAAAACGGAAAGAGGGTAGTGCGGAAAATGTAGCAGCTAAAGTCATAGACAACATAGGAAGGCCACCCAAAATTCAAGAGCCGGAGCCACTTATATGCCGGATAAAGGTATTGAGAACCAGGCTTTGTCGACAAATTTGACACTTTCAGCTACAATTGCTACACAAAAATACGCTCCGTCTGCTTGGTGATCAGAGGTTATCAGACGTTGAATAGAGTCCCACAGCAAAATACATAAAAACTGTTTAGGTCATCATCAACCGTTGGATAGTGAAAGTGATCTGATCTGCGAAGATAGCGGACATCAACAACTGGTCTGAACTGGTGCGGAATCTCATGCGAGAGATATCGTGAATGCGATAGTATAAAAAAAATAGGTCTGTATTTCTGGGATCAAAAACTGTTTGTCGATGCAAACAGCTCTTGTTCAGGTGGCCCGAACAGGGCTTTACCTCATATGAGAGGTGGCGATGCGCACTTGTTTAGAAAAACATAAATTAAAACCAGCAAAAGGAAATATTAAAAGTGTATGCGCAGGATGTCTTGATTGGGTGGTGGTCGTGTGCCACTGCTGCCTGATGTCGAAGTTGTTATAAGTCTTTCTATCACCTGAGGATAGCAACATCGTTCTACTTGTAATGGGACCGATAGTAGGACGACGTACGCTGGTACCTCGGCTGGTGGTCGTGCTTGGCGTGGGCAATAAAGTACAGCGTTCCACTCCCTCGGCAACTCGTACTCCTTCACATCTTGAGCGAGTTGTACGACGTGACTTCGGTGGCGTAACTTACTATAACGCGGGCTCGATTGCCAGTTGAAGTTAGTCAGTACGCAGTTGTTGGCCACGAGGCGGTACAATCGTCTGTACCGACTTAGCTCACAGATCTGATGTGTGTAGGGGCTAGGCGGGCATTTAAGCTGAATGCCTCCGCAAGCCTCAGCCGTACCAACAAGCGGCCTTCTTGCCTAGGCCGCTGTGACCCGAGGGTGGCCAAGTAGTATATGTATGGTTTCCTCTGAGCTACTCTGCCATGGTATCCAGCTGTATGAAAAGTTTTTCTAACTGTTTCGGCACACATTCTTTTATGGAATGTTTCCTTTACTGTTTCAACAATTTTTGTTGACGTAAGTCGAGGGTTAATTTTTATAATGTTTATTAGTTTGCTTTCTTCCCGAACTGTTAATATTTTTGGTCTGCCAGACCGCGGCTTCGATGTCAAAATCCCGGTTTCTTTGAAATTGTTTACCACTCGCTGGACGGAGGAATACGTTCTTCCAATCGTTTGACCAATTTTTCGGAGGCTTTGTCCATCTCTCCACAATGTAACGATTATATTTCTTTCTGATACACTAATTTCTCTTCCTTTGGTTTCCATAATGCAAAACTATTAATATTTTGAAATAAAATGCAGAACTAAGCTTTTTATGCCCTCGATTATAATAATATTTAATAGAATGTGAGCAAAAATCAGAAAAAATTTCATGAAAAGTCACGGTACTATCAACATAAACAAAGTGAACGCAGACATTTTTGGTCCTATTTTTCTTTGTTACTACACTTAGATCCCGTTATTACGAAAACAAAAAGAGATAAACGGATTGTTGTTTTTATTATTTAAAGTTAAAAATATTAAGAAGTAATAAATGCAAAAAATTTAGTTGGACTTACATATTTACATAGTATTTTTTCTTTGAATAACAAAAATTCTTAGGTGAACGCGAACTTTATTGGCTATGTGTAGATACGTTCTTGAAACTTTCCATTTTGCGTTTACTGCGATAAATGCTATAATCTAATTATAAAAATAAAAAAAAAACTAGATATATTGGTGGAATCAATGTTGAGTTGTTTCTGAGACATCAACAACATTGGCTCTTCTGAATCTGTGGTAGAATATTGGTATGGCTGTATTGTTTTGAATTAATTCGTTTTTGTCCAAAGATAAAAGGCCTCGGACGGGTACAAATACGCCATGAAATATGTTCTCGATAGTATGTTATATATATATGTTCTCACCAGTATAGTATTAAGCTTGAATTAAGTTATTAGCGAAGCAATCCGCACTTATTCTTATTAGCTTTAGGCGAGTCCTATACAAAGAGGTGCACACTCTAAGCCATTCCCTTTCAATAGATAGAGGAGATTCTTTCCATAGAGGAGAAATAAATGTTAAACCCAATTGGGCAACCATATGTTAGGATGTGTACGTTAAATGGCGTTGCTTGTTCCACACAATAATAAATGTATATATATAAAGAGGATATTTGTCTGTCTATCTGTCTGTGTGTCCGAAGCCTATACACTCCGACACGGAATGACCTGAAATACCATCCAATTACAATATAATATGTTTCAAACAAAGCTTTGAAACTTAAAGCGCTTCGTTATTTTGTATAATCTATATAAAGTTTTATATGAAATACTTATAATCGCAACTAAAGACTAAAGACGCTTTCGCTTGCCGTTTTTAGAGTCGAGTTAATGGTTATATCCAGCACGTCGTAGTGTGTTGCGACTTTGATGGGCATCGGTGACAAACGGACAATGTTGTTGCGATATTGAAAGGGTTAAAACAGTTACGTTTTTGTTGTTACTTTCTGTAAAACGAGGTTCTACAGTTTTTATATCCTTCTATATACACCTCTTCTCTGTCCCTACAACGCTACATCCGAATCTTCTTGTTTTATCAGAATCATACGTAAAAAAATAAGATTCGTCACATGGCAAATAAGAGCTTCCAAGGCAAAACCTCGAACCCGACAAAACTGTTATGCGATTTAAGACATGGCATTAGCTCACTTAAATCCGTCCGAAGTAGACATTTTCGATGATGAAATTTGAAAATTCGTACAAAGAAACTTGTGCTTGGGATAGGAGTTTGAAACAAAATTAAATCAATTTAATAAAAAAAAAAGAAGCTCGTCGATAACGCAGAATGTTCCATTCACCTGTATTGCACAGACTTCGTTGAACTTATATACATCAACTAAAACAAAGTTAACACATTTCAATTTTTAATACACTTGTTGGGTCCGGCAAAAGTTGTTTTGCCTTCAAAGAACTTTTGTGTATTTCTTAATATTCATGTATGTAGTCTGCATGTAATGCTTAGTGAGTGAGTGGGGAATAAGATAACAACTAATTTTAATATGGCACAAAGAGGCAATACTTGATATAAGTGGCAAAATATTACAGATAGTGCTAAGGAACCTGGCGGTAGTTGGCATATGCACGCTTCTTCCTTAGCAGCGCCAGTCTTTTTATTTAATATTAAACTCGTATATATATTCTAATTTCCGATTGCCGCAATCTTAAGCTCGGAAAATTCTTTGCTAAGCTGCTTCATCACTTCGCGGTGGTTCTTAATATTGTCGTTTACTCGACCGTAATTTTCTTTAACATATTTAGCAAAGCCCGTTGCTTCCCTTACCGGTGTCATGATCTTATTACCCATTTTATCCCTTTTAATGAGAAGCGTTTGGATAGGACCATAGCATTTAGAGCAGCGTGTATCTTTTTTAGCTGATTTGGAGTGTGCGTATTTTCTGAGAATGAGAATTCAACATTAATACCACAACATAATCGATGACACTATAAAACATACTCAAGTTGGCAGTGCTTGCATTTGTATGAGTATTTGTATTCGATGTCGTATTCATGACGGACTCCTATTTTCAGCAATTCAGGAAAGGCATGTAAGGCACGTTCAGTCCACGATTTCCAGACAGGGCCATGGCCTGTTGCGCCATTAAAGTTCCATGCGGCTGCATGGCATAGTTCGTGTATGAGTGTGGAGCGTAAACGATCCGCGCTGGTCAGTACTTTAACGCTCAGCTCAATAGAGCTTGTACGTTCTTTTTCTTTACTGGAATGAAAGCGAGCGTTGTAGACCTGAACTGAAGCACAGTTTGATAAGACATTTAAATTTAAAGTCAACACTCACGTCAAACGTGTCTTACAATAGCCGCCAGAATTTTTCATCAACTTATTCCAGGTGATCGGCACGTCGAGCTTATTGTCGAACACTGTCTCATTGTAGATATCATAGAGCCGCTTCAGGAGCAAATCCTTTTTGGTGCGATAATTCTCGCGATAGAATAGCGCATCGCGATCGCAAAAGGCTCGGTCAACGTTTGCTGGAAATGTGCCGCAGTTAAAAAACTATAATTCAAAACTCTCGCAAAATCATCAAGCAACTTACGTTCGAGCGATTTGAGAAAAGAGAACATCCTAGACATTGGTTGTTTCAACGGCGACGATCTTGGTATAGCTTTTGTCTTTGATGTTGGCGTCTCTTTTGGCTTAGCTTTTGGCGTCGCTTTTGATATGGTTAATGCTGCTGTGCTTGGGGGAGGCCGTCCCTTTGTCGAAGCGATGCCAATGGGCAGCTTAAAAACAGGCTTAACTATTTTGTGTTGTGAATCCGCGCCACTTTCTTGTCTCCTAATCTCCTGTAGGCGTTTATAGACTAGCGTATCTGGCGTGTAAACCTCCTCCAAGTTCTCCAAAAGATCGTCGCTAATAGCGCGACAATTTTTTATTAGCTCTTCAGCAGTAGCCTCGTCCTCATAACCAAAATTTGGGGTAAATAATTGGCGTTTTGTTGTCAATTTATTCTTTGGAGTCGCCTCAAGTTTAGGCCGCTCCTCACGCCGGCACGTAAGTAGTAATTTATCTAGGTTATCGCCTATAATAATCATATAAATCATACAAGTCATATACAATACTTAATTTGATTGATTAACTTACTACTGAGATGTACAATTTTGCTCTAAAATCCAATAACCATACTTAATATTTACAAGAAAAATGGGGAAAAAAACGTTTGGGGGTTAGGAAGTAAAACATGCCTATGCGACTGGTACTCAATAAAACTAATACTAGTTAGTTTTGCTAGGCCTTAAGCAAAATAATTTTGAAGTACCTTTTTTATATACCTATGTAAAATACACCTAAGAGCACTTAAGTGGGGTATACACCCTTTAGCGTTGGACCACAGAGTCATTTGATTTATAGGAATTTGTATTTAAATTGGCTATCATTTGGTCAATAGTACCTATTTTAGCTATTACATGCAAGCCGACAGTGGAGAAGAAGAAAGGCAAATTAAGAATCATCTTCAGAAGTTTTTTTTCGATCCTATGCAGTTTTTTTCCGATGGGTTTGCACACCAGCACATACAGGCGTGAGATTTGAATCTATACGGTTTAAGCAGTATAAAAATACCTTTTAGCAAGGAAACTTTGGATTATTTTGATTAGGTATAAAGGTGTGTTGGTGGTCATATGCTGCTTGCTCATAAATTTCACTAAAATTAATGTGTGAGCGAGGTATATCAAAATAAAAGAAGAGGAAATAAATTAAAAGAAAATGAGTTACCAAAGTCGTCTAATCGCTACGAATCCCAACAGCTTAGAATTTGTTTCACACTTCAATTATCAAAGTCCTAAGCTCTTCGTTAGTATCATACTTCCCATTCTCTGCATATCGGCCACTTGTTTCTCAGGCATTTTGGCGACAGTCAGATATTCTTTGAAAAATTTTACCTTTCTCTTATTCAATACTTCTTACCTTATCGCTACCAAAATAATTCACTTACGCACACCAACACACACATAGCATAAACTTAAAATATTCTATGCTTAAGTTTATTATTATTACAATTAGCTAAATTATCGAATAATGTACCAACTGGCGCCGTAGGATTTATGCTTGTGTTTCACTAAAGTTCGTCGCAAATAACGGCACTTCTTTAAGACAATTCTTTTCGAAAGTGTAGAAAATAGATAAAACGGTATTCAAAACAGGGTACTTAATCTCGTTACAATTAAAGTAAAGTTTTTTAACTTACAACGTTTTGGTTCAGAACGATAATCGGTATCAGATATCGAATCGTTCGTAGTGAGATCCATGTAAATAACATTAGGGTTGTCTATTTTGTTTTCCTTATTATGTGTTTCGTCTTTATCACTAGACAAATCAGATGACTGTAGCTCATCGTCGTCCGAGACGAGTGCCTCATCGGAGTCGCTGTCAGTATCAATAAGGTCACGCCAACGATCCTTGTACACATCAGCACTGCGTGGTGGTTTTCCTTTCAGATCGGTTCTGGTTAAAGCGTTAGGCTGAAACTTTTTATTAATCGGGGTATTCGCAAACGCTGCCTCTTTTCGCGGACTGCGTTGATGTGTGGCTGTTGCAATCGCCACGTGCGTAGAGTCCATCGTTGCTTTGTTTATATTGCGACGAACTGTAAGGACATAAATTGTTGATTTAAATCAAGCATTTGATAACATTTTAAGCATTAACTTACAAATACTAAAGTCATCCAGTGAAGTTTCTTGAAATTCAGGTTTCTTACCGTCGGTCACCTTAGGTTGCGGCTTTGGCTTAACCGTGTCTGATGGCAATTTTCGTCTCGGCTTCCCGGGCCATTTGGGTTCTGTAAGTGGCGTCTGTTTCCTTTTAGAGTCACAGGTGCGCTTCAGCGTGCGTAGGACTTCAGGCGTCTGCCATGATTTGCCATAAAGCTCATTCAAGAGCTTCTCCGCGTGCGTCAGGAACTGTTCTTCTGACACTTCAGGTACATCCAATTCAATATCCTTGTTAGTAACCTCCTCAGGCTTCGACTGTTTTTCCCGTTGTGGTGTGACATTACTGGCGGTTTCGGGCACCGAACCTTGAGTTCGACCTGTCTTGTTACCACATGATATGTTCTGCTCACTGTTCGCGTGGTCGTCCTCACCATCGCTGCTTGTTGCTGAACTCAGTGAGGCTTTTATAGTTCCAATTTGAATTTTGATATTGATTTTTGCTGAAATATTTATATTGCCACTCATTTGTACTTCAGCACTCTCGTCACTGTCTTTCGTGTCCTGCGTCGATGTGCTTATCGAGAGCTGCTCCTGCTGATTATTTTCTTTATTTGAGCTGTTCAGCGTTTCATTTTCACTGGATGTCTCCGGTATGGTTACCGATTCGTCAGTTAAGGCATTAGCCTGCAAAGGACTCTCACATATGCTGTCATTTGGGTTACTACTATTTACTGGTGTTAACACCTGAATATTACTGCTACTATCGTTGTTATGCAGCTCATCGGATGATGTGATTGTGTTCAACTCGGTGTCATCATTAGACAACAGTTTGGGTGTAAGTGACCTTTTTTTATAATCAACTTCAACTAGTTCTTCTCCATTCTTTTCATTCTCAGTATATCCAAACACTTCACTTAATTGACTCATGGACTCTGTGTCTGCAGTGGCCAGTTTTTTATCATTAAGTTCAACTAGGCTTCCTCCATTATTGTCATTTTCAGAATGTGGCAACATAAGCATTTCGTTTAATGGACTCATGGATTCTGTGTCAGCAATGGCCAGTTTTCTGTTTATATCCAATTCTGGTTCAGGTTCTGTCAATCCGAGGCGTTCCAGTTCATGACGTTCACATGAGACATCGCGTAGATAAGCTTCGATACGTTGCAATTTTTGACTGCTAAGGGTATTAACGCTGAGTACAGTATTATGCACGGCAGAAGTCATTGGTTCTTCTTCGTTGTTCGAACTTCTATAATTGCTCAAAATCGAATCAGAAATGGTAATGATCGACTTGCTGTCGCTATCATCATTATCATTGTCGGAGCTTTCTGATATACATATAGATGCTTCCACTAATTTCTTACTTTCTTGTTTAATAGTACTAATTTTGTTTGTAGCATCCTCAGTTTGTTTAGTGGCGGAGTCCATGGTTAAGTCTGAGATCTTTTGTGAGATAATATTAATTTGTTGAGAAAAATTATCGGCGCTCACTAACAGCGGCTCCATGAATTCAGACTGATCCAATTCAGTCGTCGTCGACGTCAGAGAAATTGCCGCTTTTGTATCAGTCACTGCCATTTCACTTTCCTCCGAATCAAGAATTGTGCTTTGCTGCGACAAGTCTATTTCATCCTTTGCCGAAGATGAATCGCTATTGCGAAACAATGGATTCTCATATAACTTCATATTGTTTGCTGCCGCACTGATTGATTCCATTAAATTGCGACTAGCGCTTAGACGCTTCATTGGTTGTGGCTGCTCTGCAACCACTTCGCGCGCAGGCGACGACGCCCGCGCCGCGTGTTTCTTCTTATTTGATGAGAGCGTCAATTTCGCAAATTTATCTCGTATAGGTACATTTACTTTTGTCGGATCAACTGCGTGTATTAACTTATATTCATTTTTATCTGCCATGTTCACATTCAAAAACCTTTTTACAACAAAAAACTTATAAACAAACAGTTATGCCAATTAAAGCATCAAAAATTGTGGTAAAACGATATGAGAAAATAATGTTAGTATCGATACTTTGGAACCGATTACCAAGTAGGTATCGCCCAGAAGTGAAAAATTTTTGTTTTTTTTTTTGATCACAGTTGTACACTGGGATCGGATGTTTTCAAAAGCTGATGTAATGGCTACTGGAGCATGAAATATTTTGAAAAGCAAACACGCTGAATTACTATTTATTTTGCTATTTTTCTTAAGGTTATTATACATACTATGTCAAATCTTAACAACACTGTGTCGACTTTAGCAGGGTTTCATTTGTCCTAGCACAGCTGATGTAATTTACTCTATTGACCAATACTAAATGTATGGCAAGCAAGTGTGTGTGGTAATTTGTAAAGTTGTTTATTTGATTTAGAGTGTTTCTTTTCTACAAATGGAGGTGCACTTAGATAGGGTATTAAACGAAATGTATGTTGAAGCTGCAGTACATATATTAAGTTGGTCTTTATTATTTTTCCTTGTTGTTTCCAGCGCCAGCCAACCAGACACCGTCGGTGTGTTGATAATCAATCGTCATGGACTTTGTTTGGGTGGTGTGTATGCTTTAATACTTAAATTTCTACTTACATATTGGTTAACAAATATATATCTACCCTACAGCCAAGGGTAACATTAATCCTGCCGTTTCAGGTGTTGGCATGTCTATCGCGGATCAGGCGTCTAAGCTGATGCCCAATATAAGTCCCCCAACAATATGCCTCTATAGCGGCAATAAGTGAGTACACAGCGAAGCAATTCGACAGTACTATGCATCAATAACATCTTCACTTTTTAACTTCTCAATTAGACGGTGCCTCATACAGAAAGACGGCGATATAACTGGCATAATTTACAAGCACAAAAAATCCGCGCCTTCCGATGGACTGCTCAATTAGCAGCGGTTGAACGACGGGCTGCAGATCCCTGCTTAAACTGCTAATTGCAAAATATCTAACAAAATGCTTCCACGCTAACGATTGCCAACGATAAAAGACGCGCTCTGGTATATATTTACAATGATGATAAGAATAAGCAATAATAGTCTTGCATGCCCCATACACGGTTTCAGGTTGGTGTTATCCGAGTAGCAAAATAACTCAACTAATGAGATGACTGCTCGTCACAGAAATTCAATTGTTTGAAATCCTGTATACAAAACATTAGATCTTCGGCATAACCGATTAGTACGTTTTCACTTAGTTTAAGTTATAATCACGTTGAAATGTGAAATTTTTTCTTTATGTGGTATTTCTGTATTTAAGTCCAAAGTGATAAGTCATGCTATTGAATATATATGGATCTAATAAACTTTTTACAAAATGTGTGATTGATTCGGAATTGTCTCCGTGTTCTCTCAATTTGAAAATCAAGTGAATGAAATGTAAATGTTAATCGTCATTGTATCGAAGACTGAACTTGCTTGCTGCATCTGCTGTCATGATATGGGAGAACTCGAAGATAGGAAATACATTAACTTCGACGACGTATAAATTGTAATACCCTGCCGCTCGAAGAACATGGGCATGTATAGCGATTGTATCGTTCTAAACTCCTATTACAATTAAAGTATCCAATATTAAGAATAGCTCTTCCAACAATTGAAAGCACCTAAGTAGTTCATATGATGAACGATATTTTTATATGCGTCACTGTGCGATACCATCCAGGGATATTTCAATTTTCACAATTTATGTACATAGTCCTAATATGAGGTCTACTGAAAATCAACAACTCACGTAACTTTCACCCATTGGCTTGTATTAAAGCTACACCTTGTGATACGATTTGATACGACTCCGGCATATGTCCAGCGTACGGTAGAAAGGAAAATTATTAAAAAAAAAATAAAAAATTAAATATTTGTCTCTCATAATTTTCGATTAATTAAATACAAATTGGGTCGTGGTCCAGAGCTAACTTCGGAAGAATAAGATAACAATCTGACCACAAGACAGATAGCTGAAAAAAAAACCTTAAAAGTCAGACAATTGACTGCCATTTTCTAAGAAATCAATCAAATTATGGAAAATGCTACAATACACACACTCCGGTGGTAAAGTAGTGGATTGAAGACCAAAATGTTACCTTAATGGAGTGGCTTCCATACTCTCCTGACTTCAATATCATCGAGAACGTGTGGAGATGTTTTATTTTCTATCAGACAATTCACAGATCTAAAATCATTAACAAATGCCATAAGAGAGCCTGTAGCGAACTATTATTAACTTTTCTCAGGTGCCTTGACGGTTCAATGCCTGCCGGAATTTATGAAAATGCGACATTTTTGGAAGATTTTATCAATTATATTAATTTTTAAGTCCATGGGATGACATTGATGATTTGATTGATCGATAAAAAGAGGCCATTTTTGAGGTTCACCCACAGGAAATAATATTTAAAAATAATCCTTTCGTTTTCGAAAATTCCACATTCTATAGAAAAAAACCTCGAGTCTATTTAATTGATCGGAAGTGTATTTTCCGATCTTATGTGAAAAGTAATAGGGAGGTCATTTGATTTGATTGTCGTTTATAGTTAATTGTGTAATTGTAGTTGTAAGTAATTAAATCTTGATTTGTTTCTGCAGGTTCCAGTGGAATTGCCAGCCAAAGACTGACATCCGACATCGTATGTTGGAGTATCACAAGGGTACCAACGCAATACTTTCTACAAAATGCGATGTCTCTCCAAGTGCATTCGGCTTTCTAAGTAGTGAGCTGGTAATTTTGTCCTTCAACTAGGAACTATTAAAAAGTCTTAAGCAACGTTTGACAGCGTTCCAAGAAAATTTGCCGCAAATTAGGAGAAAAAAGTAGAGCAGGTGTGTGGCTCTCGCTTAGTCTGTACCAAGGAAACGAAGCTAACCGTCCCATCACCAGAAAGTCGTTGCTTTAATGGCACGAGAGCTTAAAAATTGGTCCTCCCAAAAGCAAAAGGAAGTGGTTCGCTCGGGATGTATCGCCAAGAAGTACTGCTGCTAAGCATGGTTTGCACGATTTGTTTATGTGTTTAGTGAAGTATACTGTGAATGTGGACCTTTACTGTAAGCAATTGGATCGAATCGTTTACTTTATAATTGACGCTGTGACGGTCAAGATAAAAGATGTTTATCCTCCAACACGTTAATGCAAGATGTACCCTGGAAGAAATTCAAGAATTGCGGGTGGGAATTAGAGCTCTGCATTGTTACATTTAAATATTGCGTCACTGAGTGTGCTCATGAATAGTGACTAAACCTTTTTTTGAATGCTTACTGAAGTAATGATTGTCACATACAAACTAAAAATTAATGAATGTGAATGAGTGTTGCGTTCGGTTCGAATCAATGAGTTCCCAGCAGATGAAGGTCGAAAAAACACTCAATGTAAGCATTGTATACTCAGGGTATCAGCAGAGTAAAACAAGCACCGAATACTCATTCCGTGAACACATTGAAGAGCCGAATTCTTTTTCGCATTCTGTGTTTGCGTCATCGTGGAGATCGCTTTTTCTTTACGATACAGAAAACTAAAACATAAGTGCACTTAGGCTATTAATTTTTTTTTTATTTTATAATTAGATTATAACATTTATCGCAGTGAACTGCATAACACATTTGTTGGATGAAAAAAAAAAAATTACGTGAAAAATAATTAGACTTATACTCAATTAAAAATTATGCTAATTGCGCCGAAAAGGCAATGATATAGAAGGCTGATTCCTTCTTAGGGGGAGATCATGCGGGTGTAGCCTCTTCAGTCTACGCCTTATTGAGATATGGGTGAGGGAGGATGCCAGCGGATTTGGGTGCGATAAAAGTCTGTAGTGATAGCGGCAGCTGTGAGAAGTATTCACCTCCATAACAGTTGGCACGGCAAGATCCCTGTGCAGCGTGGTGTTGCAGACGTACCAAAGGGCGCCCGTAAATCTTCTGAGAGCCTTGCTCTGACACCCCTGCACTCTTCTGATGTTGTAGGCAACAGTAGTGCCCCAAATTTGAATGGCGTAGCGCCAAGCAGGTGCCACTACTTGCAGATAGATGAGCCTTTTATTAGTTAAAGATAACTTATTCGATGGGCGGAGAAGGCACTCCAGTTTCTTGAGCTTTTGGTAGCAGCGCGCTGTAAGGTAAGACGCTTATCCAGGATCAGACCGAGATACCGGATTTGCTCCATTTGCGGAATGATGCTTGTGTTGTTAGTCACAACCGGACAGACGCCTTGCCTTAATGTGAAGGTACAGTGAGCTGATTTCTCAGAGTGGAATCTATCCAGGTAGCTGGACAATTTCTCCGCAGCTTCGTTCAGAGAGGCAGAGTTGAATATAACTGCCGTATCGTCCGCGTAAGTAGCAATAATCGAATGCTCATCTCTAGTTGTAGGCATATCAGACGTATATAAAGAGTAGAGGACCGGAGCTAAGACACTCTCCTGTGGGACACCGGCTCTCATGTGCCTGATGGTGGAAATTTTGTCTCTTACCGCCACAGAGAAGGTTCGTCGTTGAAGAAAGCTTCGCATTAGTAAAAACTGTTTGCCAGGCAGGAGTAATTTTAATTTATCCAGAAGTCCATCGATCCATACCCTATCGAATGCTTGTTTGACATCTAGGAAGACTGCAGAGGAATACTGTTTCGTCTCAAGCGCAGTAAGTATGTGATTAACGACTCCATGCAGTTGTTCGGGAGTGCCATGCTGTGATCTAAATCCAAATTGGTGATCAGGAATGGCTTCTTGAACACCCTGTACAGCCAACGATCTATTCAAAAATATTCTTTCAAAAATATTGGGAAAAGTTGGAAGCAGGCTTATGGGCCTATATGATGTGACACGGTTCTCCGGAGTACCAGGTTTAGGTATCATGGATATCGTTGCACACTTCCACTGTGTATGAAAATGGCAGATCCGCAGCATGCTGTTGAACAGCAACGTCAGGAACAACACTCCCTTCCAAGGGAGGGCTTTCACCACCTTGTTGTCTATATGGTCATGTCCGGAGCTCTTCTTAGATTTCAGTCTCTGAATTTGAGACACAACCTCTTCAGGGGTAACATGTTTAGTTGGACTGTGGTCTAAGATACACCTCGATAGGACTTTAGCTGTTTCCTCAACGTCTCCAGGGTCAGCCAGGTTAAAGGGCGTGAACCGGCTCTCCAACTCATTATTAAATGCTTCTGCTTTCTCGGTCTCCGTACGCAGCCACTGGTTTAGAGGCCCACGGATTGGAGCATGTCTGTGAGGCTGTTGTTTGATGCACTTGGTGGCACGCCATAGATTGAAGCCAGACTTTTTCATTGGATCCGCATTAGCCAACAGATTGTTAAAATGTTCCGATCGGACAGCTTGCATTACATGCCTCAGTTCTCGGGCAGCTCTCCTCCATGCAGCCCTGTCAAATTCATTCCGTGATCTCATATAGCGACGTCGTAGCCTGCGTTTATATCTCACCAACTCCAGACCCTCAGGTTTTAAGAGAGCCTGAGGTGGGATGGGTGAACAAGGGAATCGGTATGAAGAGGCTAATTCGGCGGACTCATGAATGTTTTTGGTGAACAGGTCAACTGAATCATCTATATCCTTGTCCGAATTGATTTCCATATTGAGGTTGATCCGTTCGTTTAGACACTGATGAAAGACCGTTATGTTAGCGTGGGGAGGGAGCAGTCTGGACCGGCATACGATGCTATCTGGAATCAATCCAAGTTTAATAAATAGTGGGATGTGGTCTGAGCTATTGTCAGATGACTCCGCAATGTCCAGAGCTGTTGGATGAATGCCATTGTATATAAGCAAAGTCTACTGTGTCGGGCGACCTTGAGGAATCATATCGGTAAAGGGTGGGTGCTCCGATGGCGAGAACCTGTCTGGAAGAGTTTATTATACTCTTGTGAAGTTGATTGCCTCTCAGGGGTGGCAAGTCTGGACCCCCAAAGTCGATGTTTGGAGTTCCAATCCCCTCCGACTAAGAATTTAGGTCCGAGTTGATTGAAGAAGGTGTCGAACTGCTGCTCTGATATTTAGGGTCCCGGAGGACAATAAATGGCTGCGATGACCAGGATGCCTTGAGTTGTGTGAATACTGACAGAGACACTTTGAATTGAGTCAGACCGAATGGTTTCCAGCGGATGGTGGCGTAAGGATGACCGGATGAGTAAAGCGGCGCCCCCTCACATACGGTTATCGTCCGGATGATTAGCTGAATAGATTTCATATCCCTGAATTTTGAAGTATGTTCTAATGCAGAAATGAGTTTCGGAAATGAGCATAACATCAATCAAGTTGACCGCCATGAACACTTCTAACTCATTTCTGTGATTAAGGACGCCGTCAGCGTTCCATATGGCGTGGTTCATGTGAGGTCTTCTCATTTTTTAGACAATATGGCGGCGAGCATCTTCATCATCATGGTCTGCATCTCAATCAGGCGATCAAATTTCTCTTTAAGACTATCCAGGCGGGAGACCACAAACGACAGTTGGACGACCTGTTCAGGAGATGAGAATGATTGGGTATTATCTATGCTGAGCGAGGGATAATGATGACAATTCGATCCATTATTGCCAACTGGGTGAGAGAATGCGATTTGACGTTGAATAGGTAACGGATGAGACTTTTGACGACTCTCGACGTAGAGATGTCTTGCTTGGTAACTGTTGTTGCTCGGAGTGAGGTTGAATAGGTAGTTGGACTGATTTTTGTTGTTGCTGACGTAGCTTCTGCTGCTCACGTAGGAGTTCCTGTTGTGCCGGTTGGTGATACACCGATTTCTTAAATACATCAGCGTACGACACCCCGTCAACAATCTTGTTAGGCACAGAATTGTGGCCAGATATATCATGGTGTTGAGAGGCACTTGGTGCAGGGCGTGTTGCCGGAACTCTCCTGGCAATCGCTTCCTTGTTTTTAATGCAGCCTTTATAATTCGCAGTGTGCTCCTCGCCGCAAAGTGCGCATTTAGGTGGCTTATCAGGTGTTTTGGTGCAAGAAGTTGTGGCGTGAGCTTCGCCACATTTGACGCACTTAAATTGTTTGCGCAGTACCTCTTTTTATGCGAGAACTCCTAGCAGCGATGGAATTGAGGTACATCTTTGAACGGATGAGGCGGCTAGATTTTAACTATTTGACGGCAAAGCCTCGTTATATCATAAGCCCCTTTGTTGCTGGCGTTGGGCTCAAGGTCCACAAAAAACAGATTGAACGGATGACCATCACCTCTACTTTTTGGGTTGTGCACGTTGCGTACAGAATGACCTTTGTCGGCAAGTCCTCGTTTAATATTCTCGACGAGGGTTGAGTGGTGAAGGCCGCGAATAACAATCCTGTATGCTCTTTCATCTTTTAACTGATACGAATGGAACGTAATGTTTAGCAGCTCAAGATGGCGTATAATACTACGATAGACATCACTGGTGGAGGGCAGGATTCTCAGACCCTCTTTAGGAGATGCCTTCAGCATGTATGATTCGGGTTCGGTCACAGTGTCAAGGTTGGCTAACAAACCGTTAAAGTTTGTGTGGCCGACAATGAAAATGGGTGGTGGCCTCGGAGATTTGTTATGAATCCTTGATTATTTATAATAGGAGTATGAGTAGTGGTCTTAGGCCGACTGGTCGAAGCAGCGGTTTCATTGGCGTTTACAGTTTCCAGAGAAGGTGTTTCGCTCTTATTGGTACACACTTCTTCAAAAGAAAGCTCCATGACAGAAGCGTCAGAATCGCTACTAAGTGGTGCGAATCGATTTGCATCCAAAAGTTGTTTTCTGCTAACTTTTTTAATACTTGTCTGTTTTGACGAACTTGGTTTACGCTTCTTTTTTATACGATAACTTGATGAGGGCGCCGAAAACCACTCCAACAACGGAGCAGCAGCTTTGTTCGAAAAAGCAGGCATGATGTCAATGGGAGGAAGGCTATGTTTTTTGATGATAGGTGGCACTGTGGTCCGCCTGGTCACTCATGTAGGAGCGACCAGCAGTGCAGATCGGAGGAAACAACAAATAAGCGCTTTCCAAAGATTTCGTTGAATTAAAATATTTCTTTTTTTATAATTTATTAAACAAAGTGGTGAAAATTTATGTATTTATTTATTTATTTATTTTTTCCTTAATAACTTTACCTAGTGAATATATCTAGTAAAGAAGCAATGCTTAGTCTAAAAAATAAGAATAAATACTAGTGGTTGAATGGACGCTGGAAATTTGATACCTTGTAGGATCTACATAGCATACATACAGCCTTTGTCAAAATTATTTACACACAGCAAAATTTTTTACATAAAAAAATGCGTTTTCTGTTGTTGGGCATCAATCGAATAAAATGTTGATGACGTCGCATTGATTGAGTTGTGAAGAAGCAAATTAAAGAACTGGAAAATAACGGTTAGGATCACATAAAAAAAAGTAAAAGTAATTGATGGCTATTAGTTTCAAGAGTTTTACTCACGTCAAAATTACACAATTCAAAAACGCATTAGTTATGATTTTGCTCTGCGTAAGTACGGTCGTTAGCTGTTGTTGACCCCTGATAAAGTGGTTAGTTAATTAAATTTGAGAGACTTATTAATAAAATAGTTATGTTAATAAAGAAAATAGATGAAAATTTACCAAACCCCCTAACACCTAGATTTAACAAACTATTGATCAAAAAATGTTGGAAAAACACCAATTAATGGTTCCTTACTTGTAGATTTCGGGAAACTCTACAGGAAGTCTATGGACTGAGCATGATACACTATACTATAAACAAAAAACGATTTCTTGACTAAGTTATTTAATAGGATATGGATGTGCGAGTTGTTCCAGAATGAGGCGATCATGTTTGTCCACGGTCGGTGACAACTATAACGTTAAGTTGACAATCGCATTCACTCAACTTACTTGAAACAGTCACCACTATATTTCTTCTTGCAATAATAACTTTAGTTAATGTTTGGAATAGTATAATTAATGAAGAGTAATGCATACCTGTACATAAATTTCCTTTACAGCGATCAAACGGCTATGCGTCGTTCCATCGTTTTTGTAGTGGCACGTAATTGACACATATGACCGCTTTTGACAAGTGTCACTCCATATAGCGGGCGAGTTTCTGTAAATGAATGAATTTTCGAATTTCAATTGTGTCTGTGAGTTCATTCGTGCAGTTGTGGGTTTCCCGGTGCTGTAAGTCATTGAGATTGCAGCTCCGACCTTATCATCGATTATAACCACAATGCCATTAATGATTTAACTTAAAAATCTGATCGATAGCCTCGTTTCCGACCATTGCCTAACCAACGAAGAGCATCAGATTGGCCTCGTTGACCTTGATTCGTTTTTAGAGACAGAGCGCATCAATGTAATGGCTCGTTGTCCTATATGCCACCGGCGGTACTGTCTCCATGGTAATGGCGGCATTCTTATCATAGCCCTTCTCGTTCAGCTGAACTATGGTGCATTGACTGTGTTTTTCGCTGGATGCTGAGCTTAAATGGCGTGTATGCATACGCAGCTGCTCGACGGGGCTTACCCGCAATGGGTACACTGACATCGCTTTCAATCAGCCAAAAGAAAATCTTGGCCAGATTTGTCGATTTGTTTACTCCTTTCACTTCGCAAAATATAATCGTGTACGGTTTGCAAGTGAATTTGATTCGAGTGCGAAATATCGTAAGCAATGTTTTTCGACATCAAATGATAACGCATCTTGTCCAGTGGTATTTGCGAATCGTTCCGCGTCAACATCTTTGAGTCGACGGTGCCTTGTTTTGGTCTTTGTTTTCATGTAACTTGAGGGTTCATCATTGTATATACCATCGTCGTCGTCGCCATTGTTCTCATCACCACCATCCGCAATATCACGTATACTAACTTGCGTGGTACAACTAACTAAACGAATGGATGAATTTTGGTTAACTTTAAAGGAGTAGAGGAGAATATATATTTAATGAAAACCAACTTACTTTACTTTTTACTCGCCTTCTGCCACGCGTTATTCTTCTTGCCGGTGAGCTTCTCGCGCACCTTGCTACGATTTTCAACTATATCGTCTTCCGACGACCTCGACAATCTTGCTTGTATTTTCAGTCACACTCCTTTGGGAGCGATTAGTAGATTTTGGCTTGGCATATTGTTTACTTCTCTTTGTGTTCATTCGCTCGTTATTCCACAATTTGATCCGATGCTTTGAAGATGGCAATACCAGAGCAACAAAGAGAAGCGAATCACAATTGTAAAATAAACATGAAATGTGTGGAATATTTTTATTTTCAATTGCGTACGAGTGGCTCCTTATCGAAAAAGACGACTCAGCAACATAGAGAGAATCCAGTCCTAGTTCCTTTTTCCATACATATAAACTAGTGGCCAAACTCACTGCTGGTCTTTATTACTACTAATATCGATTCAATTCTTTCAGTTTATCGATTTTATGTTGGTAATTACAAATTTATATATCCTTATGTTTACTGTTGTATTAATTATAGTTAGTTAGTCTATATTTAATGAGTTATGTAGAGTTAAGAAATTTATTGCGTACATTGTTTTCGATTAGAATATGATGTGGGTTCGTATTGACTGTCGCCTCCCGGAACCATTTTATTTCGGTTTATAGACCGATGGGTGAGGGCCTCTGCGTGCTGCAGATGATGCCTTTATATAAGGCTGAGCACCAGCATATTCATAACCTTTAGGCGAATGACGTTCGTATCCATAAAAATGTTCTTGCTCCTTAACCTCGGACGGTATTTCCACAGTTTTTCTTAAAGAGTTTATATAGTTTGGTGAGGCCAAACCACCACCAATTTTTTGATCAAACACAGATTCCACATTCGCACCGTGTACATTTTTTTCAGTATCCAGATCCATTTGCATAAGCTCACGCAGTTGCTCGCGTGAAACCTTGTCATTTTTGTCGGGAATTAGATATTTACGGATTTCTGCGAGCGCACAAGCAACACGAGCATAACACTCAGAAGGTGTAGCGACGGTGCTGATCTCAATGAAAAGATCCTTCTGAAGGTGCGAAAAGCGAGGATCACCAGAGTTGCGCAATTCCTCTTCCTTGGCGCGATCTCTCATGGAATTGCGTCCCTTTATGGCTATTTTGCACTGTGTTTCCTCGTGCAATCGACGCACCGAGTTTCCTTTCGGTCCCAATATTTTTCCGATAAAATTAAACCTCGGATATTTTTTAACAGGTACACAGACCTTCTGTGTAATTTTCATGGGCTTTTGCTTGTACACATCCGCATAAAACTCTTTGCCGGGAATACGGCCAGTGCAGTTAACTCGTTCGACGGCTTCTTCAATTAGCACCGCACAAAGAGGAAAATCAGCGGCTACAAGCCGTTGTCTCTCTTTTTCAAGATCTGCCAAAAAGTCTTGTGCTACCACGTTTAATTTCGGCTGATGTTCCCAAGCAGGAAGCTTTCCATAAATATTTGAAGCAGAAGCCATTTAATTGCAGTCTTATAATCACAGAACCAATTTTTGTGAAAAAAGTATTTAGAATTGATAAACCTTACGAGTAGTGTTTTAGTACAAAAATAAACATTATTGACAGTATCGATTACTGTTGTATTAGTCAATGTTGTTAACATCTCTAATCGAGCACTCTCAGGGTTTGATTGTTTGCGTAGATTTCGTGGGACTAGTATACTCGAAAAATCAACATGGACGTATTGTTAATGAGGAAGGTGCGTATCGCTGAACGTAGCATATAACAATTATGTTAAACTTAAAAAAACATGCGCAGGATGACTTAATCGATACTAAGCTTAAGGACGCAACAGTTCGCTGGATGGACTGGACATGGGCGATCTCTATTGCACTACAAGGTATGTTTTTAGCGCGATTCGAAAATATAGTGCATTTGTATCCAATAGCCTTTCTTTATCTTAAATCTGCTCTTTTGTTTTGTTCTATTGTTGTTGAAGAAACTGCAAAAGAGGCTCGACTTCATTGAAGTTTAAGAGAAACACGTTAGGGATGTGCAACGCAATCTGAAAAAGGAATATTTCCATGCACAAGAAGAGGTTAAACGCATTCCGTCGCCGCCTTTGATCGTTGGCCAATTCTTGGAAGCTGTCGATCAGAACACTGACATCGTGAGCTGTTGAAACTATTGACTTCGGTTACATTGCACAAGCGCAAAACATTGGTCGATGTATTGACACCGGAGGCGAAAGCCCTAGAGGTTGCGAAGTGATTTGGTGAAGACGACTTTAGGGCAACCACTGGTTAGTTTGATAAACGGAAGCAAAGGTACTCGACGAAATTCTCAATTAATGAAATGTTTAACCAATTTGCATTACACAATGTGTAATTTCAGGCATGGGGTGTGTTTTATAAATGTATGTGGTGAAACAACGATGTTTGTGAGAGGACACCGCTAAATGGAAAACTGGCATTTTGACAAATGTGTTAGAAAAGTGCGATGGACGTGATATTTTTCATGCAGACGAGGCGTTACTGTTTTTCAAATGCCTACTAAGATACCCCATTGGCTTTTAAGAACGAGAAGTGCCAAGGCGGCAAACATAGCAAACAGCGGGAAATATGGGATGTTCTGAAAAAATTAAAATTCTTTTGATCTGCAAAGGTCGTTGCCTGTCCATTATAAAGCTAACTACAAGGCGTGGACGACCCGACCTCCTCTTGAACAATGGATTGTAAAATTAGATAATCCACTTTCGCACGCAGGACGAAAAATATTATTTGTTCATTGATAATGGTCGGGCACAAAGACTTGCAAAACATTGAAATCTATTTCCACCAAGTAGGTCATCCAAACTGAAACGCTTGACCAGGGACTAATACAAAATTTGAAATGTCATCGAAGCAGAGTCTTAAAGGAAGCATTAAAGCCAATGATGTTACATGAGTGTTAATGTTGTGTCAATCACTTGTCAAAGGCATTGAATATAGACGTCAAGAGTCATTTGGATTTGGATTTGGTCGATCCTTTACATGTAGCAATGAAGATGAGATATGTTACCTTTAATTTTCTTGTCTCATATTGACAGATCGAAACTTGATGGAAGGTGACTACTACGCATGGATATACGTTTGAATCCTAATATAAATCCAGTGCTACTTTTAAGAATTACAATGAGGCTGACAAGGGATTTGCATAGCATTCTTACTTTCAGAAGATGACATTACTGAGCATTATGGCTCAGATCTAGCAAATCAAACTTCAAGTGCCATGAAAGGTGATGCCGATAGTTCGGAGGAAGAATTTATTCAACAGTCTTTCCAGAAAGATGAAGCGTATTCCTCGACAGTTTTAGTCATATTTAACCACAAATACTGACTATCATTGTAAAGCAATACAAAAAGTAGAATCTGGTTTTACAGAAAATAACAACAAAAAAGTGCATATTTTAACCAGGGTCCGCAACTGTTATGAGTTTTATTTCAAAAAATCTTTTTTAATTATTATTTTTTAATTTTTGCTTTAAAAATCAAAAATAAAAATCATTTTAAATTTTTATTTTAAAATTAAGAAAATAAAAATTACTTTCGATTTTTATTTTAAAAATCCCAAATGATAATTGTTTTTTGATGTTTTTCTAATTAATCATGGAAATAAAAATCAATATATGTATTACTAATTTTAAATGATTATTTATTTTGTTGGTTATTTCATCAGATTTAATTTTATAAAAGGTATTTTTTTAACGCTGTCTGCGTTAAGATTGTATCTTAAGTCCGTCAAAATAATTTTTAATGCGGAAAATGCCCTTTCGATACTAACTTGTGTTGCCGGAACACTATGCACAACTTTTTTTTTCGCTGGATGCTGAGCTTAAATCGCGTGTATGCATACGCAGTTGCTCGACGGGGCTTACCCGCAATGGGTACACTGACATCGCTTTCAATCAGCCAAAAGAAAATCTTGGCCAGATTTGTCGATTTGTTTACTCCTTTCACTTCGCAAAATATAATCGTGTACGGTTTGCAAGTGAATTTGATTCGAGTGCGAAATATCGTAAGCAATGTTTTTCGACATCAAATGATAACGCATCTTGTCCAGTGGTATTTGCGAATCGTTCCGCGTCAACATCTTTGAGTCGACGGTGCCTTGTTTTGGTCTTTGTTTTCATGTAACTTGAGGGTTCATCATTGTATATACCATCGTCGTCGTCGCCATTGTTCTCATCACCACCATCCGCAATATCACGTATACTAACTTGCGTGGTACAACTAACTAAACGAATGGATGAATTTTGGTTAACTTTAAAGGAGTAGAGGAGAATATATATTTAATGAAAACCAACTTACTTTACTTTTTACTCGCCTTCTGCCACGCGTTATTCTTCTTGCCGGTGAGCTTCTCGCGCACCTTGCTACGATTTTCAACTATATCGTCTTCCGACGACCTCGACAATCTTGCTTGTATTTTCAGTCACACTCCTTTGGGAGCGATTAGTAGATTTTGGCTTGGCATATTGTTTACTTCTCTTTGTGTTCATTCGCTCGTTATTCCACAATTTGATCCGATGCTTTGAAGATGGCAATACCAGAGCAACAAAGAGAAGCGAATCACAATTGTAAAATAAACATGAAATGTGTGGAATATTTTTATTTTCAATTGCGTACGTGTGGCTCCTTATCGAAAAAGACGACTCAGCAACATAGAGAAAATCCAGTCCTAGTTCCTTTTTCCATACATATAAACTAGTGGCCAAACTCACTGCTGGTCTTTATTACTACTAATATCGATTCAATTCATTTCAGTTTATCGATTTTATGTTGGTAATTACAAATTTATATATCCTTATGTTTACTGTTGTATTAATTATAGTTAGTTAGTCTATATTTAATGAGTTATGTAGAGTTAAGAAATTTATTGCGTACATTGTTTTCGATTAGAATATGATGTGGGTTCGTATTGACTGTCGCCTCCCGGAACCATTTTATTTCGGTTTATAGACCGATGGGTGAGGGCCTCTGCGTGCTGCAGATGATGCCTTTATATAAGGCTGAGCACCAGCATATTCATAACCTTTAGGCGAATGACGTTCGTATCCATAAAAATGTTCTTGCTCCTTAACCTCGGACGGTATTTCCACAGTTTTTCTTAAAGAGTTTATATAGTTTGGTGAGGCCAAACCACCACCAATTTTTTGATCAAACACAGATTCCACATTCGCACCGTGTTCATTTTTTTCAGTATCCAGATCCATTTGCATAAGCTCACGCAGTTGTTCGCGTGAAACCTTGTCATTTTTTACGGGAATTAGATATTTACGGATTTCTGCGAGCGCACAAGCAACACGAGCATAACACTCAGAAGGTGTAGCGACGGTGCTGATCTCAATGAAAAGATCCTTCTGAAGGTGCGAAAAGCGAGGATCACCAGAGTTGCGCAATTCCTCTTCCTTGGCGCGATCTCTCATGGAATTGCGTCCCTTTATGGCTATTTTGCACTGTGTTTCCTCGTGCAATCGACGCACCGAGTTTCCTTTCGGTCCCAATATTTTTCCGATAAAATTAAACCTCGGATATTTTTTAACAGGTACACAGACCTTCTGTGTAATTTTCATGGGCTTTTGCTTGTACACATCCGCATAAAAGTCTTTGACGGGAATACGGCCAGTGCAGTTAACTCGTTCGACGGCTTCTTCAATTAGCACCGCACAAAGAGGAAAATCAGCGGCTACAAGCCGTTGTCTCTCTTTTTCAAGATCTGCCAAAAAGTCTTGTGCTACCACGTTTAATTTCGGCTGATGTTCCCAAGCAGGAAGCTTTCCATAAATATTTGAAGCAGAAGCCATTTAATTGCAGTCTTATAATCACAGAACCAATTTTTGTGAAAAAAGTATTTAGAATTGATAAACCTTACGAGTAGTGTTTTAGTACAAAAATAAACATTATTGACAGTATCGATTACTGTTGTATTAGTCAATGTTGTTAACATCTCTAATCGAGCACTCTCAGGGTTTGATTGTTTGCGTAGATTTCGTGGGACTAGTATACTCGAAAAATCAACATGGACGTATTGTTAATGAGGAAGGTGCGTATCGCTGAACGTAGCATATAACAATTATGTTAAACTTAAAAAAACATGCGCAGGATGACTTAATCGATACTAAGCTTAAGGACGCAACAGTTCGCTGGATGGACTGGACATGGGCGATCTCTATGTGCACTACAAGGTATGTTTTTAGCGCGTATCGAAAATATAGTGCATTTGTATCCAATAGCCTTTCTTTATCTTAGCTCTGCTCTTTTGTTTTGTTCTATTGTTGTTGAAGAAACTGCAAAAGAGGCTCGACTTCATTGAAGTTTAAGAGAAACACGTTAGGGATGTGCAACGCAATCTGAAAAAGGAATATTTCCATGCACAAGAAGAGGTTAAACGCATTCCGTCGCCGCCTTTGATCGTTGGCCAATTCTTGGAAGCTGTCGATCAGAACACTGACATCGTGAGCTGTTGAAACTATTGACTTCGGTTACATTGCACAAGCGCAAAACATTGGTCGATGTATTGACACCGGAGGCGAAAGCCCTAGAGGTTGCGAAGTGATTTGGTGAAGACGACTTTAGGGCAACCACTGGTTAGTTTGATAAACGGAAGCAAAGGTACTCGACGAAATTCTCAATTAATGAAATGTTTAACCAATTTGCATTACACAATGTGTAATTTCAGGCATGGGGTGTGTTTTATAAATGTATGTGGTGAAACAACGATGTTTGTGAGAGGACACCGCTAAATGGAAAACTGGCATTTTGACAAATGTGTTAGAAAAGTGCGAAGGACGTGATATTTTTCATGCAGACGAGGCGGTACTGTTTTTCAAATGCCTACCAGATAAACCATTGGCTTTTAAGAACGAGAAGTGCCAAGGCGGCAAACATAGCAAACAGCGGGAAATATGGGATGTTCTGAAAAAATTAAAATTCTTTTGATCTGCAAAGGTCGTTGCCTGTCCATTATAAAGCTAACTACAAGGCGTGGACGACCCGACCTCCTCTTGAACAATGGATTGTAAAATTAGATAATCCACTTTCGCACGCAGGACGAAAAATATTATTTGTTCATTGATAATGGTCGGGCACAAAGACTTGCAAAACATTGAAATCTATTTCCACCAAGTAGGTCATCCAAACTGAAACGCTTGACCAGGGACTAATACAAAATTTGAAATGTCATCGAAGCAGAGTCTTAAAGGAAGCATTAAAGCCAATGATGTTACATGAGTGTTAATGTTGTGTCAATCACTTGTCAAAGGCATTGAATATAGACGTCAAGAGTCATTTGGATTTGGATTTGGTCGATCCTTTACATGTAGCAATGAAGATGAGATATGTTACCTTTAATTTTCTTGTCTCATATTGACAGATCGAAACTTGATGGAAGGTGACTACTACGCATGGATATACGTTTGAATCCTAATATAAATCCAGTGCTACTTTTAAGAATTACAATGAGGCTGACAAGGGATTTGCATAGCATTCTTACTTTCAGAAGATGACATTACTGAGCATTATAGCTCAGATCTAGCAAATCAAACTTCAAGTG
This sequence comes from Cacoxenus indagator, assembly GCA_035041755.1. NCBI lineage: Eukaryota > Metazoa > Arthropoda > Insecta > Diptera > Drosophilidae > Cacoxenus > Cacoxenus indagator. The sequence continues at coordinate 117,377 of JAWNKX010000078.1, forward strand.
CCATGAAAGGTGATGCCGATAGTTCGGAGGAAGAATTTATTCAACAGTCTTTCCAGAAAGATGAAGCGTATTCCTCGACAGTTTTAGTCATATTTAACCACAAATACTGACTATCATTGTAAAGCAATACAAAAAGTAGAATCTGGTTTTACAGAAAATAACAACAAAAAAGTGCATATTTTAACCAGGGTCCGCAACTGTTATGAGTTTTATTTCAAAAAATCTTTTTTAATTATTATTTTTTAATTTTTGCTTTAAAAATCAAAAATAAAAATCATTTTAAATTTTTATTTTAAAATTAAGAAAATAAAAATTACTTTCGATTTTTATTTTAAAAATCCCAAATGATAATTGTTTTTTGATGTTTTTCTAATTAATCATGGAAATAAAAATCAATATATGTATTACTAATTTTAAATGATTATTTATTTTGTTGGTTATTTCATCAGATTTAATTTTATAAAAGGTATTTTTTTAACGCTGTCTGCGTTAAGATTGTATCTTAAGTCCGTCAAAATAATTTTTAATGCGGAAAATGCCCTTTCGATACTAACTTGTGTTGCCGGAACACTATGCACAACTTTTTTTTTCGCTGGATGCTGAGCTTAAATCGCGTGTATGCATACGCAGCTGCTCGACGGGGCTTACCCGCAATGGGTACACTGACATCGCTTTCAATCAGCCAAAAGAAAATCTTGGCCAGATTTGTCGATTTGTTTACTCCTTTCACTCCGCAAAATATAATAGTGTACGGTTTGCAAGTGAATTTAATTCGAGTGCGAAATATCGTAAGCAATGTTTTTCGACATCAAATGATAACGCATCTTGTCCAGTGGTATTTGCGAATCGTTCCGCGTCAACATCTTTGAGTCGACGGTGCCTTGTTTTGGTCTTTGTTTTCGTGTAACTTGAGGGTTCATCATTGTATATACCATCGTCGTCGTCGCCATTGTTCTCATCACCACCATCCGCAATATCACGTATACTAACTTGCGTGGTACAACTAACTAAACGAATGGATGAATTTTGGTTAACTTTAAAGGAGTAGAGGAGAATATATATTTAATGAAAACCAACTTACTTTACTTTTTACTCGCCTTCTGCCACGCGTTATTCTTCTTGCCGGTGAGCTTCTCGCGCACCTTGCTACGATTTTCAACTATATCGTCTTCCGACGACCTCGACAATCTTGCTTGTATTTTCAGTCACACTCCTTTGGGAGCGATTAGTAGATTTTGGCTTGGCATATTGTTTACTTCTCTTTGTGTTCATTCGCTCGTTATTCCACAATTTGATCCGATGCTTTGAAGATGGCAATACCAGAGCAACAAAGAGAAGCGAATCACAATTGTAAAATAAACATGAAATGTGTGGAATATTTTTATTTTCAATTGCGTACGTGTGGCTCCTTATCGAAAAAGACGACTCAGCAACATAGAGAAAATCCAGTCCTAGTTCCTTTTTCCATACATATAAACTAGTGGCCAAACTCACTGCTGGTCTTTATTACTACTAATATCGATTCAATTCATTTCAGTTTATCGATTTTATGTTGGTAATTACAAATTTATATATCCTTATGTTTACTGTTGTATTAATTATAGTTAGTTAGTCTATATTTAATGAGTTATGTAGAGTTAAGAAATTTATTGCGTACATTGTTTTCGATTAGAATATGATGTGGGTTCGTATTGACTGTCGCCTCCCGGAACCATTTTATTTCGGTTTATAGACCGATGGGTGAGGGCCTCTGCGTGCTGCAGATGATGCCTTTATATAAGGCTGAGCACCAGCATATTCATAACCTTTAGGCGAATGACGTTCGTATCCATAAAAATGTTCTTGCTCCTTAACCTCGGACGGTATTTCCACAGTTTTTCTTAAAGAGTTTATATAGTTTGGTGAGGCCAAACCACCACCAATTTTTTGATCAAACACAGATTCCACATTCGCACCGTGTTCATTTTTTTCAGTATCCAGATCCATTTGCATAAGCTCACGCAGTTGTTCGCGTGAAACCTTGTCATTTTTTACGGGAATTAGATATTTACGGATTTCTGCGAGCGCACAAGCAACACGAGCATAACACTCAGAAGGTGTAGCGACGGTGCTGATCTCAATGAAAAGATCCTTCTGAAGGTGCGAAAAGCGAGGATCACCAGAGTTGCGCAATTCCTCTTCCTTGGCGCGATCTCTCATGGAATTGCGTCCCTTTATGGCTATTTTGCACTGTGTTTCCTCGTGCAATCGACGCACCGAGTTTCCTTTCGGTCCCAATATTTTTCCGATAAAATTAAACCTCGGATATTTTTTAACAGGTACACAGACCTTCTGTGTAATTTTCATGGGCTTTTGCTTGTACACATCCGCATAAAAGTCTTTGACGGGAATACGGCCAGTGCAGTTAACTCGTTCGACGGCTTCTTCAATTAGCACCGCACAAAGAGGAAAATCAGCGGCTACAAGCCGTTGTCTCTCTTTTTCAAGATCTGCCAAAAAGCCTTGTGCTACCACGTTTAATTTCGGCTGATGTTCCCAAGCAGGAAGCTTTCCATAAATATTTGAAGCAGAAGCCATTTAATTGCAGTCTTATAATCACAGAACCAATTTTTGTGAAAAAAGTATTTAGAATTGATAAACCTTACGAGTAGTGTTTTAGTACAAAAATAAACATTATTGCCAGTATCGATTACTGTTGTATTAGTCAATGTTGTTAACATCTCTAATCGAGCACTCTCAGGGTTTGATTGTTTGCGTAGATTTCGTGGGACTAGTATACTCGAAAAATCAACATGGACGTATTGTTAATGAGGAAGGTGCGTATCGCTGAACGTAGCATATAACAATTATGTTAAATTTAAAAAAACATGCGCAGGATGACTTCTTCGATACTAAGCTTAAGGACGCAACAGTTCGCTGGATGGACTGGACATGGGCGATCTCTATGTGCACTACAAGGTATGTTTTTAGCGCGTATCGAAAATATAGTGCATTTGTATCCAATAGCCTTTCTTTATCTTAGCTCTGCTCTTTTGTTTTGTTCTATTGTTATTGAAGAAACTGCAAAAGAGGCTCGACTTCATTGAAGTTTAAGAGAAACACGTTAGGGATGTGCAACGCAATCTGAAAAAGGAATATTTCCATGCACAAGAAGAGGTTAAACGCATTCCGTCGCCGCCTTTGATCGTTGGCCAATTCTTGGAAGCTGTCGATCAGAACACTGACATCGTGAGCTGTTGAAACTATTGACTTCGGTTACATTGCACAAGCGCAAAACATTGGTCGATGTATTGACACCGGAGGCGAAAGCCCTAGAGGTTGCGAAGTGATTTGGTGAAGACGACTTTAGGGCAACCACTGGTTAGTTTGATAAACGGAAGCAAAGGTACTCGACGAAATTCTCAATTAATGAAATGTTTAACCAATTTGCATTACACAATGTGTAATTTCAGGCATGGGGTGTGTTTTATAAATGTATGTGGTGAAACAACGATGTTTGTGAGAGGACACCGCTAAATGGAAAACTGGCATTTTGACAAATGTGTTAGAAAAGTGCGATGGACGTGATATTTTTCATGCAGACGAGGCGTTACTGTTTTTCAAATGCCTACCAAGATACCCCATTGGCTTTTAAGAACGAGAAGTGCCAAGGCGGCAAACATAGCAAACAGCGGGAAATATGGGATGTTCTGAAAAAATTAAAATTCTTTTGATCTGCAAAGGTCGTTGCCTGTCCATTATAAAGCTAACTACAAGGCGTGGACGACCCGACCTCCTCTTGAACAATGGATTGTAAAATTAGATAATCCACTTTCGCACGCAGGACGAAAAATATTATTTGTTCATTGATAATGGTCGGGCACAAAGACTTGCAAAACATTGAAATCTATTTCCACCAAGTAGGTCATCCAAACTGAAACGCTTGACCAGGGACTAATACAAAATTTGAAATGTCATCGAAGCAGAGTCTTAAAGGAAGCATTAAAGCCAATGATGTTACATGAGTGTTAAGGTTGTGTCAATCACTTGTCAAAGGCATTGAATATATACGTCAAGAGTCATTTGGATTTGGATTTGGATTTGGTCGATTCTCTACATGGAGCAATGAAGATGAGATATTTTACCTTTAATTTTCTTGTCTCATATTGACAGATCGAAACTTGATGGAAGGTGACTACTACGCATGGATATACGTTTGAATCCTAATATAAATCCAGTGCTACTTTTAAGAATTACAATGAGGCTAACAAGGGATTTGCATAGCATTCTTACTTTCAGAAGATGACATTACTGAGCATTATAGCTCAGATCTAGGAAATCAAACTTCAAGTGCCATGAAAGGTGATGCCGATAGTTCGGAGGAAGAATTTATTCAACAGTCTTCCCAGAATGATGAAGCGTATTCCTCGACAGTTTTAGTCATATTTAACCACAAATATGAATGCAACTGACTTATCATTATAAAGCAATACAAAAAGTAGAATCTGGTTTTACAGAAAATAACAACAAAAAAGTGCATGTTTTAACCAGGCACCGCAACTGTTATGAGTTTTATTTCAAAAAATCTTTTTTAATTATTATTTTTTAATTTTTGATTTAAAAATCAAAAATAAAAATCATTTTAAATTTTTATTTTAAAATTAAGAAAATAAAAATTACTTTCGATTTTTATTTTAAAAATCCCAAATGATAATTGTTTTTTGATGTTTTTCTAATTAATCATGGAAATAAAAATCAATATATGTATTACTAATTTTAAATGATTATTTATTTTGTTGGTTATTTCATCAGATTTAATTTTATAAAAGGTATTTTTTTAACGCTGTCTGCGTTAAGATTGTATCTTAAGTCCGTCAAAATAATTTTTAATGCGGAAAATGCCCTTTCGATACTAACTTGTGTTGCCGGAACACTATGCACAACTTTTTTTTTCGCTGGATGCTGAGCTTAAATCGCGTGTATGCATACGCAGCTGCTCGACGGGGCTTACCCGCAATGGGTACACTGACATCGCTTTCAATCAGCCAAAAGAAAATCTTGGCCAGATTTGTCGATTTGTTTACTCCTTTCACTCCGCAAAATATAATAGTGTACAGTTTGCAAGTGAATTTGATTCGAGTGCGAAATATCGTAAGCAATGTTTTTCGACATCAAATGATAACGCATCTTGTCCAGTGGTATTTGCGAATCGTTCCGCGTCAACATCTTTGAGTCGACGGTGCCTTGTTTTGGTCTTTGTTTTCATGTAACTTGAGGGTTCATCATTGTATATACCATCGTCGTCGTCGCCATTGTTCTCATCACCACCATCCGCAATATCACGTATACTAACTTGCGTGGTACAACTAACTAAACGAATGGATGAATTTTGGTTAACTTTAAAGGAGTAGAGGAGAATATATATTTAATGAAAACCAACTTACTTTACTTTTTACTCGCCTTCTGCCACGCGTTATTCTTCTTGCCGGTGAGCTTCTCGCGCACCTTGCTACGATTTTCAACTATATCGTCTTCCGACGACCTCGACAATCTTGCTTGTATTTTCAGTCACACTCCTTTGGGAGCGATTAGTAGATTTTGGCTTGGCATATTGTTTACTTCTCTTTGTGTTCATTCGCTCGTTATTCCACAATTTGATCCGATGCTTTGAAGATGGCAATACCAGAGCAACAAAGAGAAGCGAATCACAATTGTAAAATAAACATGAAATGTGTGGAATATTTTTATTTTCAATTGCGTACGTGTGGCTCCTTATCGAAAAAGACGACTCAGCAACATAGAGAAAATCCAGTCCTAGTTCCTTTTTCCATACATATAAAGTAGTGGCCAAACTCACTGCTGGTCTTTATTACTACTAATATCGATTCAATTCTTTCAGTTTATCGATTTTATGTTGGTAATTACAAATTTATATATCCTTATGTTTACTGTTGTATTAATTATAGTTAGTTAGTCTATATTTAATGAGTTATGTAGAGTTAAGAAATTTATTGCGTACATTGTTTTCGATTAGAATATGATGTGGGTTCGTATTGACTGTCGCCTCCCGGAACCATTTTATTTCGGTTTATAGACCGATGGGTGAGGGCCTCTGCGTGCTGCAGATGATGCCTTTATATTAGGCTGAGCACCAGCATATTCATAACCTTTAGGCGAATGACGTTCGTATCCATAAAAATGTTCTTGCTCCTTAACCTCGGACGGTATTTCCACAGTTTTTCTTAAAGAGTTTATATAGTTTGGTGAGCCCAAACCACCACCAATTTTTTGATCAAACACAGATTCCACATTCGCACCGTGTACATTTTTTTCAGTATCCAGATCCATTTGCATAAGCTCACGCAGTTGTTCGCGTGAAACCTTGTCATTTTTGTCGGGAATTAGATATTTACGGATTTCTGCGAGCGCACAAGCAACACGAGCATAACACTCAGAAGGTGTAGCGACGGTGCTGATCTCAATGAAAAGATCCTTCTGAAGGTGCGAAAAGCGAGGATCACCAGAGTTGCGCAATTCCTCTTCCTTGGCGCGATCTCTCATGGAATTGCGTCCCTTTATGGCTATTTTGCACTGTGTTTCCTCGTGCAATCGACGCACCGAGTTTCCTTTCGGTCCCAATATTTTTCCGATAAAATTAAACCTCGGATATTTTTTAACAGGTACACAGACCTTCTGTGTAATTTTCATGGGCTTTTGCTTGTACACATCCGCATAAAAGTCTTTGCCGGGAATACGGCCAGTGCAGTTAACTCGTTCGACGGCTTCTTCAATTAGCACCGCACAAAGAGGAAAATCAGCGGCTACAAGCCGTTGTCTCTCTTTTTCAAGATCTGCCAAAAAGTCTTGTGCTACCACGTTTAATTTCGGCTGATGTTCCCAAGCAGGAAGCTTTCCATAAATATTTGAAGCAGAAGCCATTTAATTGCAGTCTTATAATCACAAAACCAATTTTTGTGAAAAAAGTATTTAGAGTTGATAAACCTTACGAGTAGTGTTATAGTACAAAAATAAACATTATTGACAGTATCGATTACTGTTGTATTAGTCAATGTTGTTAACATCTCTAATCGAGCACTCTCAGGGTTTGATTGTTTGCGTAGATTTCGTGGGACTAGTATACTCGAAAAATCAACATGGACGTATTGTTAATGAGGAAGGTGCGTATCGCTGAACGTAGCATATAACAATTATGTTAAATTTAAAAAAACATGCGCAGGATGACTTCTTCGATACTAAGCTTAAGGACGCAACAGTTCGCTGGATGGACTGGACATGGGCGATCTCTATGTGCACTACAAGGTATGTTTTTAGCGCGTATCGAAAATATAGTGCATTTGTATCCAATAGCCTTTCTTTATCTTAGCTCTGCTCTTTTGTTTTGTTCTATTGTTATTGAAGAAACTGCAAAAGAGGCTCGACTTCATTGAAGTTTAAGAGAAACACGTTAGGGATGTGCAACGCAATCTGAAAAAGGAATATTTCCATGCACAAGAAGAGGTTAAACGCATTCCGTCGCCGCCTTTGATCGTTGGCCAATTCTTGGAAGCTGTCGATCAGAACACTGACATCGTGAGCTGTTGAAACTATTGACTTCGGTTACATTGCACAAGCGCAAAACATTGGTCGATGTATTGACACCGGAGGCGAAAGCCCTAGAGGTTGCGAAGTGATTTGGTGAAGACGACTTTAGGGCAACCACTGGTTAGTTTGATAAACGGAAGCAAAGGTACTCGACGAAATTCTCAATTAATGAAATGTTTAACCAATTTGCATTACACAATGTGTAATTTCAGGCATGGGGTGTGTTTTATAAATGTATGTGGTGAAACAACGATGTTTGTGAGAGGACACCGCTAAATGGAAAACTGGCATTTTGACAAATGTGTTAGAAAAGTGCGATGGACGTGATATTTTTCATGCAGACGAGGCGGTACTGTTTTTCAAATGCCTACCAAGATACCCCATTGGCTTTTAAGAACGAGAAGTGCCAAGGCGGCAAACATAGCAAACAGCGGGAAATATGGGATGTTCTGAAAAAATTAAAATTCTTTTGATCTGCAAAGGTCGTTGCCTGTCCATTATAAAGCTAACTACAAGGCGTGGACGACCCGACCTCCTCTTGAACAATGGATTGTAAAATTAGATAATCCACTTTCGCACGCAGGACGAAAAATATTATTTGTTCATTAATAATGGTCGGGCACAAAGACTTGCAAAACATTGAAATCTATTTCCACCAAGTAGGTCATCCAAACTGAAACGCTTGACCAGGGACTAATACAAAATTTGAAATGTCATCGAAGCAGAGTCTTAAAGGAAGCATTAAAGCCAATGATGTTACATGAGTGTTAAGGTTGTGTCAATCACTTGTCAAAGGCATTGAATATATACGTCAAGAGTCATTTGGATTTGGATTTGGATTTGGTCGATTCTCTACATGGAGCAATGAAGATGAGATATTTTACCTTTAATTTTCTTGTCTCATATTGACAGATCGAAACTTGATGGAAGGTGACTACTACGCATGGATATACGTTTGAATCCTAATATAAATCCAGTGCTACTTTTAAGAATTACAATGAGGCTAACAAGGGATTTGCATAGCATTCTTACTTTCAGAAGATGACATTACTGAGCATTATAGCTCAGATCTAGGAAATCAAACTTCAAGTGCCATGAAAGGTGATGCCGATAGTTCGGAGGAAGAATTTATTCAACAGTCTTCCCAGAATGATGAAGCGTATTCCTCGACAGTTTTAGTCATATTTAACCACAAATATGAATGCAACTGACTTATCATTATAAAGCAATACAAAAAGTAGAATCTGGTTTTACAGAAAATAACAACAAAAAAGTGCATGTTTTAACCAGGCACCGCAACTGTTATGAGTTTTATTTCAAAAAATCTTTTTTAATTATTATTTTTTAATTTTTGATTTAAAAATCAAAAATAAAAATCATTTTAAATTTTTATTTTAAAATTAAGAAAATAAAAATTACTTTCGATTTTTATTTTAAAAATCCCAAATGATAATTGTTTTTTGATGTTTTTCTAATTAATCATGGAAATAAAAATCAATATATGTATTACTAATTTTAAATGATTATTTATTTTGTTGGTTATTTCATCAGATTTAATTTTATAAAAGGTATTTTTTTAACGCTGTCTGCGTTAAGATTGTATCTTAAGTCCGTCAAAATAATTTTTAATGCGGAAAATGCCCTTTCGATACTAACTTGTGTTGCCGGAACACTATGCACAACTTTTTTTTTCGCTGGATGCTGAGCTTAAATCGCGTGTATGCATACGCAGCTGCTCGACGGGGCTTACCCGCAATGGGTACACTGACATCGCTTTCAATCAGCCAAAAGAAAATCTTGGCCAGATTTGTCGATTTGTTTACTCCTTTCACTCCGCAAAATATAATAGTGTACGGTTTGCAAGTGAATTTGATTCGAGTGCGAAATATCGTAAGCAATGTTTTTCGACATCAAATGATAACGCATCTTGTCCAGTGGTATTTGCGAATCGTTCCGCGTCAACATCTTTGAGTCGACGGTGCCTTGTTTTGGTCTTTGTTTTCATGTAACTTGAGGGTTCATCATTGTATATACCATCGTCGTCGTCGCCATTGTTCTCATCACCACCATCCGCAATATCACGTATACTAACTTGCGTGGTACAACTAACTAAACGAATGGATGAATTTTGGTTAACTTTAAAGGAGTAGAGGAGAATATATATTTAATGAAAACCAACTTACTTTACTTTTTACTCGCCTTCTGCCACGCGTTATTCTTCTTGCCGGTGAGCTTCTCGCGCACCTTGCTACGATTTTCAACTATATCGTCTTCCGACGACCTCGACAATCTTGCTTGTATTTTCAGTCACACTCCTTTGGGAGCGATTAGTAGATTTTGGCTTGGCATATTGTTTACTTCTCTTTGTGTTCATTCGCTCGTTATTCCACAATTTGATCCGATGCTTTGAAGATGGCAATACCAGAGCAACAAAGAGAAGCGAATCACAATTGTAAAATAAACATGAAATGTGTGGAATATTTTTATTTTCAATTGCGTACGTGTGGCTCCTTATCGAAAAAGACGACTCAGCAACATAGAGAAAATCCAGTCCTAGTTCCTTTTTCCATACATATAAAGTAGTGGCCAAACTCACTGCTGGTCTTTATTACTACTAATATCGATTCAATTCTTTCAGTTTATCGATTTTATGTTGGTAATTACAAATTTATATATCCTTATGTTTACTGTTGTATTAATTATAGTTAGTTAGTCTATATTTAATGAGTTATGTAGAGTTAAGAAATTTATTGCGTACATTGTTTTCGATTAGAATATGATGTGGGTTCGTATTGACTGTCGCCTCCCGGAACCATTTTATTTCGGTTTATAGACCGATGGGTGAGGGCCTCTGCGTGCTGCAGATGATGCCTTTATATTAGGCTGAGCACCAGCATATTCATAACCTTTAGGCGAATGACGTTCGTATCCATAAAAATGTTCTTGCTCCTTAACCTCGGACGGTATTTCCACAGTTTTTCTTAAAGAGTTTATATAGTTTGGTGAGCCCAAACCACCACCAATTTTTTGATCAAACACAGATTCCACATTCGCACCGTGTACATTTTTTTCAGTATCCAGATCCATTTGCATAAGCTCACGCAGTTGTTCGCGTGAAACCTTGTCATTTTTGTCGGGAATTAGATATTTACGGATTTCTGCGAGCGCACAAGCAACACGAGCATAACACTCAGAAGGTGTAGCGACGGTGCTGATCTCAATGAAAAGATCCTTCTGAAGGTGCGAAAAGCGAGGATCACCAGAGTTGCGCAATTCCTCTTCCTTGGCGCGATCTCTCATGGAATTGCGTCCCTTTATGGCTATTTTGCACTGTGTTTCCTCGTGCAATCGACGCACCGAGTTTCCTTTCGGTCCCAATATTTTTCCGATAAAATTAAACCTCGGATATTTTTTAACAGGTACACAGACCTTCTGTGTAATTTTCATGGGCTTTTGCTTGTACACATCCGCATAAAAGTCTTTGCCGGGAATACGGCCAGTGCAGTTAACTCGTTCGACGGCTTCTTCAATTAGCACCGCACAAAGAGGAAAATCAGCGGCTACAAGCCGTTGTCTCTCTTTTTCAAGATCTGCCAAAAAGTCTTGTGCTACCACGTTTAATTTCGGCTGATGTTCCCAAGCAGGAAGCTTTCCATAAATATTTGAAGCAGAAGCCATTTAATTGCAGTCTTATAATCACAAAACCAATTTTTGTGAAAAAAGTATTTAGAGTTGATAAACCTTACGAGTAGTGTTATAGTACAAAAATAAACATTATTGACAGTATCGATTACTGTTGTATTAGTCAATGTTGTTAACATCTCTAATCGAGCACTCTCAGGGTTTGATTGTTTGCGTAGATTTCGTGGGACTAGTATACTCGAAAAATCAACATGGACGTATTGTTAATGAGGAAGGTGCGTATCGCTGAACGTAGCATATAACAATTATGTTAAATTTAAAAAAACATGCGCAGGATGACTTCTTCGATACTAAGCTTAAGGACGCAACAGTTCGCTGGATGGACTGGACATGGGCGATCTCTATGTGCACTACAAGGTATGTTTTTAGCGCGTATCGAAAATATAGTGCATTTGTATCCAATAGCCTTTCTTTATCTTAGCTCTGCTCTTTTGTTTTGTTCTATTGTTATTGAAGAAACTGCAAAAGAGGCTCGACTTCATTGAAGTTTAAGAGAAACACGTTAGGGATGTGCAACGCAATCTGAAAAAGGAATATTTCCATGCACAAGAAGAGGTTAAACGCATTCCGTCGCCGCCTTTGATCGTTGGCCAATTCTTGGAAGCTGTCGATCAGAACACTGACATCGTGAGCTGTTGAAACTATTGACTTCGGTTACATTGCACAAGCGCAAAACATTGGTCGATGTATTGACACCGGAGGCGAAAGCCCTAGAGGTTGCGAAGTGATTTGGTGAAGACGACTTTAGGGCAACCACTGGTTAGTTTGATAAACGGAAGCAAAGGTACTCGACGAAATTCTCAATTAATGAAATGTTTAACCAATTTGCATTACACAATGTGTAATTTCAGGCATGGGGTGTGTTTTATAAATGTATGTGGTGAAACAACGATGTTTGTGAGAGGACACCGCTAAATGGAAAACTGGCATTTTGACAAATGTGTTAGAAAAGTGCGATGGACGTGATATTTTTCATGCAGACGAGGCGGTACTGTTTTTCAAATGCCTACCAAGATACCCCATTGGCTTTTAAGAACGAGAAGTGCCAAGGCGGCAAACATAGCAAACAGCGGGAAATATGGGATGTTCTGAAAAAATTAAAATTCTTTTGATCTGCAAAGGTCGTTGCCTGTCCATTATAAAGCTAACTACAAGGCGTGGACGACCCGACCTCCTCTTGAACAATGGATTGTAAAATTAGATAATCCACTTTCGCACGCAGGACGAAAAATATTATTTGTTCATTAATAATGGTCGGGCACAAAGACTTGCAAAACATTGAAATCTATTTCCACCAAGTAGGTCATCCAAACTGAAACGCTTGACCAGGGACTAATACAAAATTTGAAATGTCATCGAAGCAGAGTCTTAAAGGAAGCATTAAAGCCAATGATGTTACATGAGTGTTAAGGTTGTGTCAATCACTTGTCAAAGGCATTGAATATATACGTCAAGAGTCATTTGGATTTGGATTTGGATTTGGTCGATTCTCTACATGGAGCAATGAAGATGAGATATTTTACCTTTAATTTTCTTGTCTCATATTGACAGATCGAAACTTGATGGAAGGTGACTACTACGCATGGATATACGTTTGAATCCTAATATAAATCCAGTGCTACTTTTAAGAATTACAATGAGGCTAACAAGGGATTTGCATAGCATTCTTACTTTCAGAAGATGACATTACTGAGCATTATAGCTCAGATCTAGGAAATCAAACTTCAAGTGCCATGAAAGGTGATGCCGATAGTTCGGAGGAAGAATTTATTCAACAGTCTTCCCAGAATGATGAAGCGTATTCCTCGACAGTTTTAGTCATATTTAACCACAAATATGAATGCAACTGACTTATCATTATAAAGCAATACAAAAAGTAGAATCTGGTTTTACAGAAAATAACAACAAAAAAGTGCATGTTTTAACCAGGCACCGCAACTGTTATGAGTTTTATTTCAAAAAATCTTTTTTAATTATTATTTTTTAATTTTTGATTTAAAAATCAAAAATAAAAATCATTTTAAATTTTTATTTTAAAATTAAGAAAATAAAAATTACTTTCGATTTTTATTTTAAAAATCCCAAATGATAATTGTTTTTTGATGTTTTTCTAATTAATCATGGAAATAAAAATCAATATATGTATTACTAATTTTAAATGATTATTTATTTTGTTGGTTATTTCATCAGATTTAATTTTATAAAAGGTATTTTTTTAACGCTGTCTGCGTTAAGATTGTATCTTAAGTCCGTCAAAATAATTTTTAATGCGGAAAATGCCCTTTCGATACTAACTTGTGTTGCCGGAACACTATGCACAACTTTTTTTTTCGCTGGATGCTGAGCTTAAATCGCGTGTATGCATACGCAGCTGCTCGACGGGGCTTACCCGCAATGGGTACACTGACATCGCTTTCAATCAGCCAAAAGAAAATCTTGGCCAGATTTGTCGATTTGTTTACTCCTTTCACTCCGCAAAATATAATAGTGTACGGTTTGCAAGTGAATTTGATTCGAGTGCGAAATATCGTAAGCAATGTTTTTCGACATCAAATGATAACGCATCTTGTCCAGTGGTATTTGCGAATCGTTCCGCGTCAACATCTTTGAGTCGACGGTGCCTTGTTTTGGTCTTTGTTTTCATGTAACTTGAGGGTTCATCATTGTATATACCATCGTCGTCGTCGCCATTGTTCTCATCACCACCATCCGCAATATCACGTATACTAACTTGCGTGGTACAACTAACTAAACGAATGGATGAATTTTGGTTAACTTTAAAGGAGTAGAGGAGAATATATATTTAATGAAAACCAACTTACTTTACTTTTTACTCGCCTTCTGCCACGCGTTATTCTTCTTGCCGGTGAGCTTCTCGCGCACCTTGCTACGATTTTCAACTATATCGTCTTCCGACGACCTCGACAATCTTGCTTGTATTTTCAGTCACACTCCTTTGGGAGCGATTAGTAGATTTTGGCTTGGCATATTGTTTACTTCTCTTTGTGTTCATTCGCTCGTTATTCCACAATTTGATCCGATGCTTTGAAGATGGCAATACCAGAGCAACAAAGAGAAGCGAATCACAATTGTAAAATAAACATGAAATGTGTGGAATATTTTTATTTTCAATTGCGTACGTGTGGCTCCTTATCGAAAAAGACGACTCAGCAACATAGAGAAAATCCAGTCCTAGTTCCTTTTTCCATACATATAAACTAGTGGCCAAACTCACTGCTGGTCTTTATTACTACTAATATCGATTCAATTCATTTCAGTTTATCGATTTTATGTTGGTAATTACAAATTTATATATCCTTATGTTTACTGTTGTATTAATTATAGTTAGTTAGTCTATATTTAATGAGTTATGTAGAGTTAAGAAATTTATTGCGTACATTGTTTTCGATTAGAATATGATGTGGGTTCGTATTGACTGTCGCCTCCCGGAACCATTTTATTTCGGTTTATAGACCGATGGGTGAGGGCCTCTGCGTGCTGCAGATGATGCCTTTATATAAGGCTGAGCACCAGCATATTCATAACCTTTAGGCGAATGACGTTCGTATCCATAAAAATGTTCTTGCTCCTTAACCTCGGACGGTATTTCCACAGTTTTTCTTAAAGAGTTTATATAGTTTGGTGAGGCCAAACCACCACCAATTTTTTGATCAAACACAGATTCCACATTCGCACCGTGTTCATTTTTTTCAGTATCCAGATCCATTTGCATAAGCTCACGCAGTTGTTCGCGTGAAACCTTGTCATTTTTTACGGGAATTAGATATTTACGGATTTCTGCGAGCGCACAAGCAACACGAGCATAACACTCAGAAGGTGTAGCGACGGTGCTGATCTCAATGAAAAGATCCTTCTGAAGGTGCGAAAAGCGAGGATCACCAGAGTTGCGCAATTCCTCTTCCTTGGCGCGATCTCTCATGGAATTGCGTCCCTTTATGGCTATTTTGCACTGTGTTTCCTCGTGCAATCGACGCACCGAGTTTCCTTTCGGTCCCAATATTTTTCCGATAAAATTAAACCTCGGATATTTTTTAACAGGTACACAGACCTTCTGTGTAATTTTCATGGGCTTTTGCTTGTACACATCCGCATAAAAGTCTTTGCCGGGAATACGGCCAGTGCAGTTAACTCGTTCGACGGCTTCTTCAATTAGCACCGCACAAAGAGGAAAATCAGCGGCTACAAGCCGTTGTCTCTCTTTTTCAAGATCTGCCAAAAAGTCTTGTGCTACCACGTTTAATTTCGGCTGA
>JAWNKX010000080.1:0-107029 GCA_035041755.1 Cacoxenus indagator
TTCATATTTATGTTTTATTTTATTAAAACATCTGCATTGCGAACAGGGAGTTGTATCTTTATGAGTTCCGAACAGAGACTGCCCTAAGTTGCTTAAGATTCTAACTTTACACTTAGCTTAGCCCTGATGTTGCTAACGTCAGCTTCCCACGATGCAGCCACATTCTAGTCTACGCTGCAGTTCGTGTACGGAGTGCTGGATGTCCGCTGATGTTGCTTACGTCAGCTTCCCACGATGCAGTCACATTCTAGTCTACGCTGCAATTCTTGTACGGAGTGTTGACGCTAACTTGCCATGGCTCTGCACGTCTATGGTGTCGAAAGTCTGGTAGCCGGACACTAATCAAACACATCGTCAGCTATTTCGGAGTTGCGGGCTTGATCGTGTTAACTCCTCTCTTGCTTAAGTGGTGGCCGTCCTCGGCCTCCTTTAACCCATCAATAACAAGCTGTAGGCTAAGGCTTTGCTGTCTTCTTTGTCTCTATTGGATCGTCTTGAACACAGCATAGCGGTAAGCTGCGGCCTTTTCACAAAGCTGTTTCGATTCGTATAGGTTGTTTAATTTACACGAATCGTATCGTCAAAGGCAAGCAAATAGGTTACGGTCTGTTCCGGGAAGTTTTTCTCTTTCACCGTAACTGTGTCATAGGTGTTAAAGATGATTCCGTTGTCGACTACTACCAAGGGCTCGAAGTAGTTTGCCCTGGTGCTGCAATCCGCGACATGTCCGGAGTAAAGTTGTTGCGCACAGGTAGCGGTTGATGATTCCTTACAGAAGGTTCAAATAACGGTAGTCTCGCAGTTCTCAATAGCGAATATTTTGTGTTCGCATTCGGCTACGTTGTTGTTGTCAGCAACGTAAATAATCGTTCCATTATGCGGGAAAGGAAAGATACAAATTTTCTTAGAGACTAACTTACGATATTTAATTATAAAGTGTAAAAACTCGTTATTTTTATATTTATATATATTTGTGAGCTGCTCATTGATTATTGTTTTTAAATCGGTATTGTCTAGTATTGTTGGGTTTATTACATGGATCTTTGCAAGTGTTATGTAAAGCATTAATTGTTCTATTTCGCTGATTAGCATTCTGTTTATAGCTAAAATAATTTCATATAGGTGGCCTGAATCAATTTGATTGCCCTTTGCATTCCTTAGTAAAATATTAATTCTGTCTGTTAATTTATTAATCTGACTCTGTATCCTGGTATTTATAATCACTTGCTTGTGTTGGGAGTCGATAAGTTGTCTGTTTTCAAATTTAATGTACTCAAAGTCATCAAAATCAGGGGTACCAGCAACCACCTTCAGAATAGTTCCCACGAAATTTATAACGAGAAAGATGGTCTCTGGTTTATTTTGCTAACTATTTCTATTTTAGGTTATCCTTATGTACTACTCTCCCGTTAATAAGTACCGTAGTGTCCAAGTCGGCTTCTACTACTTCCTCAACACACAAAGGTGTGAGCTTGTTTCCCAGCCTTCTACTGGTCTTAACGATAATCTTTTCAACTGGATGGAAGACTCGATTTTAACTGATACCTTATGCCTGATTAACTGATCCTCCTGAGCTTTCTGAAGCTTGTTTCTAATTTCTTCCTGGAAATCCGGAGGAGACGAATGAATTACCTCGAGAGGTATTTTATTCTTTACAGAATGGATGCTTCTGTTATACTCAATCGTTGGCTGCAAGATTAACTCAATGGTATCGTCAATTTCCCATTCTAAGCGTCCTATGAAATCGTTCAACAACCAAATGGACAGGGTTGTGCTATGAGAGAGTTCAAAAGAAGTGACTTAATTATCTCAGAGTTTAATGATGGTTCATTATCGCAAAATACTGTTCTTGTATTTGGATAAATATTTATTAACTGGAGAATTCTTGGCTTGACATCCAAAATTATCCGTGAGGGTATTGGCTGGACAATGGCAAATTTCGAAAATTGATCGATGAAGGTTAGGAAATGTTTTCTGTCTGTTGAAAATATGTCTATCGCCCGTTATCTGTTTTGTCGGGTGTCTGTCGTTTTGGATTTTTCGCAAATTTGGAAGTTTGCGGCGACTTCGTTTGCCATTCTGAACATCTTCGGAGAGAAGTAGTCCAATAGGATTTGCTTTACATTTTCTTCGGCTGCCCTATGGGCACGGTTATGTTCATCAATGTACGCTTTCCAACACTTAATCTTAGCGTTCGGGTTTCGGTCTGAAACAGCGAACGTAAGAAAATGTGGGCGTTATGTTCATCAATGTACGCTTTCCAACACTTAATCTTAGCGTTCGGGTTTCGGTCTGAAACAGCGAACGTAAGTGGTTGATGGTCAGTCAAAATTTCATTCCTACACTTTTCGTTCATTGATGCCGCTATGGCGCCATCATAAGTCATTACTGTCTTATTAGGCAGTAAAGTCAATTTCCGCTCGACCTCGTCGTCAACTGTAAAAGGGTCATGCCGCCCTGTCGCAAAGTAGACATTTCTTGTTCTATTAAATAGATCGGTCGTTTGTCGGAGTACGTGAAGTCAAGGCGCGCGATCATTGCCTTAAAATTCAATGGGGTATTAAACTATGCTAGTACTGAGTCGGCTGGGCCTTTAATCTTGTTTCTGATAATAGCAATAACCTGGTAATGCCTCAAACTACCATCAAAGTTCTGAAATAGTTTATAGGCAGTGTGAGCCTCCTGCCGCCATAACACGTAAGACTCCTCCTGCTTTCCTTCGAAATCAGGTAAAAACTTGACAAAGTCCAATGATTCCTCACACCTGACACCCTCGACTATCCAGGTATCTTCATACACTGCTAACTCTGGTGCACTAATAGTGACGTCATCGAGTCGTTAGTTCACGTTCCTTAACTGTTATTCAAAAGTTTCTCTTTGCATGCTGAGGGCGCTGCTTGCTGCGACCTCAATTAGGGTTCTTACTTGGTCTGGTTCCACTATTTCTACATTTCACTGATTGCCGGATTGTCAAAACTATACCTTCGCTTTCTATTTAACCTAATTTATTTTATTCACCGTAAGGGTTTTCTACTTTGAGGTTACCTTTACGCATATAGGATTCACTACCGCTTTCTCTAACTTTGCCTTTAACACTTGCAATGACACAATTTTTTATCTCGCTATTTTAACACACATTTATTTTGTAAATTAGCACAGATTTATTAACAATGAGCATTCCACTTACACACTTGATTTCTTAGGCCTACTGTCTACTCTAATATTCCAGTGTTGTTCCAGTAGCTTCCGTATGTTTTCTCGTCTGGTGTTCCGCTGATTGCTCCTGGTGCGTTTTGAAGTGTTAAAACATTTCATCACTTATATGGGATTTTCACGGTTTGAAAGTGTTAAAGACTTTTTTAAAGTTCGTATATTTTTTTAAAAATGTCGTTCAGTTTATTCGATTTTTCACGGGCGCGTTATTCACTCGCGCCCCACGTTGGCCGCCAATTAAATAACTATTGTTTCATATTTATGTTTTATTTTATTAAAACATCTGCATTGCGAGCAGGACGTTGTATCTTTATGAGTTCCGAACAGAGACTGCCCTAAGTTGCTTAAGATTCTAACTTTACACTTAGCTTAGCCCTGATGTTGCTAACGTCAGCTTCCCACGATGCAGTCACATTCTAGTCTACGCTGCAATTCTTGTACGGAGTGTTGACGTTAACTTGCCATGGCTCTGCACGTCTATGGTGTCGAAAGTCTGGTAGCCGGACACTAATCAAACACATCGTCAGCTATTTCGTAGTTGCGGGCTTGATCGTGTTAACTTACATACCGAAGGAAACCTTTTTTATTTACACTGAAAAAAATTAATTTATTGTTTATACATAGTTACAGAATTGTTTAAATAGGTGCAGTGGTTCCACAGATTACCATCCAGATATAAACGAAAAAAATCCGCTTTCATTATAATTATAATTAGATATGTAACTTAAAACAAACCACGATTTTTCTAAGTGGTTTTCAATGAACAGCTTCCTATTTGTTTTCGTAAGGTAAACAACAAATTCTGCTTTGTCGCAAAAAAAAAAAATTCTGATAAGAAGCGAAGTTGAGGAAATGTTTACTTGTGTGTGTATTTTGAATGCGTGTGTGCAGACCTTACCAGCCAGCGATATACATACACACTGTGTGATCATGCCATGCCTAAGAGTTTTACAAAAACAAATGAGCATGATGAGTAAAGGGCTTGCACAGATCTGATGTCGTTGCTCTTTATGCTGTGCTGCTACGCTATCCTTTGCGCTTTGGCTGACGGCGATACCTACCTACCTCGTCCTGTCAAGGTCACCAAATGTTCGCCGACTCCTTCAGCGGGGGTCCCTCGGGAATGTCCCTTGGCGTTGCGTGCTTCTGTTTTTGTAGCACTACGAAATAGTCTGGCTGGCCTTTAACTAATCACAACCAACGCTTATTTTGACAATTTTAACAATTTATTTTGGGAAACTTATAATGCCACAGCGATTGGCTTTGGTTTTACTTGTTTGCGTGAGTTCTTTTCGACTGCGCTAACCTGATGATGATTTTGAAAGAGAGAGCGAAAGTTCTGCGAACGTCGTTGCCAGACTGCACTCTGTCCTGCTCCAACACATTTTTTGTTGCTGTTTTCGGTTTGCCCTTCAGCTTTGTCAGGGTAAAACAAAATTTGTGGTTCTCAATTCTTTATTTAATGTTCTTTATAGAAAGACACACTGAAACTGACTCGTTGCTTTTGTCTTTAGTCAGTCGCTTACCTTTTTTCCGTCTTTTCGGGTGTTGCCAGATTAGCCATTGCACTTATTCTTAAAGCTGGGTTTATATTTATTCTCACAACTAGGTCTTATACTTAGGTCTTACACTTATCTTACATTTATAGCGAATGGCGATAGCTTCAATTGCTTTTCGTTGTTATCTGTACAAGAGATAACTATGCAATTTGGTCCAGGTGATGTTAGCGATTTTAATTGGTCATTGGAATCAGCAATATTGCCTTCCGGCAATCGGGTGGATCAAACGGAAACATTTCTATTCTGTACAGATACCGTTTGATCGTTTTTCCTTCACTGGTTGTGCGCAAATTTGTTTACATAATATATTGAACTGCATACATACCTACGATGTATTAGTGAAACAATTGAGCGCATTTGCCATTGTCTTCATTCTCTCGAATCATTCATTGCGCTTCATTTATTTGTTTCTTCGGCACCGACTGAATTTATCATCTTAACGTAGAAGTGATATCCGGCGGAACCATCCCAAAAAGTTTTGGATATTCTAAAGCGTCGGAGCATCGATAAGTTTCTGAAACTTTTGTCAATTGATCGTTTCTCGAATGATATATCTCTCTAGGTAGGAATTGATCTCCAACTGTAACATTTGCCACTTCGTGTATTGTTGGAGCATTAAATCTTCGTACATATTCTCAAGCAGGCGTCTTGTGAGCAGGAATTACAATCTTATGAGTATCAGATGGCATTATGATAATTTCTGTTTGGAACAAACGCTCTAAATATTTAAGGAAACAAGCTTCAAACCAAAAGTATAAGCGTTGATAAAATAAAAGTCGTTCGGGTCACTTTCGTGAATTCCGATTGCGTCCAAAGTAGTTGCCAAGAAACGTATGTAGGGCTCTGTCACACTCCTATCTTCGCGGTGGACGACAAATTCATTATATTTCCTTTTTCATCCTGTAGGTCTAGAGAAACATCGATGTTTGCCCATATCGATTTTTTGATTATATATATTAATACTTAAAATGTAAATAGAAACAATCGAAATTTTCAAATTATCAAAGACAAAAGAAATGGAAAAACAAATAAGAGTATACCACAAACGAAATTCTGTGCCAGTCTCAAGTGATAATCTTATATATACAGCAAATATTTAGGAATTTAAGTTTACGGCGTTGTAAAAATATTAATACTCAAACAAATTAAAACGTTCAGCGTTTTATTCGTTGCTTAATGCTAAGAGAGAAGTAGATTTCGCTACGGTGGGCGGAACAAATTTTTAGTTTTTTTAATTTACCAACCCTCTCCAACCTCTGTGGAGGCATCGATCCTTGGCAGCGTCAGTCGACAGTCCCTACACCAAGGACTGGTAGGGGCAGGCTAATCAAATTTACTACACGAAAATAATCACTTTAAAAATTCACGTTTCCCCCCTAGTACTGTACATATTATTGTTATACCAGAAACTTGCAGCGATTTGTTTTTTATCCTTTATTATTTTGGTGATGTGAGCAAACATTGCAGATTTCATTTCTCGATTGACATAATTTAATCACTGATACATACTCAAAGGTCAGGGTTGCTCCTTTTAATTTCTGAAATTGGTTGTCCAACATTGTACATCTGAGCCAATTGTTTACCTGTAATACACCTTTATCTGATTGCCCTATAATTGTTTGTGTATCCACTAACGATAACACAACACGTATTCTTTTAAGTCATAGTGAACGAAAAAAACAAATTCACAAACAATATAGCGCACCGACGCAACAGACAGGTAACGGTGGCAAAACAAAAGAAACGCTACAAATAAAAACGATCAGGCCACACACGAAACAGGACGATAAAATAGACAAGATATACTTAAGCAGGCTCTAACTGAGGCAAAGAACTTAAACCAAACGCATCGCCCTGATTGTTAAAAATGTAACGCTACGAATAGAAATTCAATATACACTTCTGTTCAAAACCAAAACGAGTTCAGTCGTCTTCTGATAATCTAAGGTGAGGATCCTTCGGGCGTATACTCTGATACCTCGAGCGTAGACAGAATTACTATCTTGCGAATCGCTGTACATATTTAAATTTGTTCGCATAATCTGCGATTTCTATAGTCGGAGTTCGGATAATTGAAGTTCTACTGTAGTATATATATGAATTATATATCACCCTTCAGCCTTTTCAAGATGTTTATTGTTGGTAGGTTAAATCGTCTGGCTTCTTCTACAAGTGGTAAACTAATGTTCCAATTTAAACAACGTTTAGATCGACTGTTAAGTACAGATATAAGACTGGGAATGTAACTTTGACCTGTTTCAGTTTATAATTGATGAAATGTTATGGGGAATTCATCTCGCAATTTAGTTTATTTCGATATATATTCATAGTTTAGTCAACAGAATAATATAGGTATCACAGTTTACTTGAAGGAGTGAGACCCATTAGAGAAGAAAGAAAACTCAGATGCAACCACAAAATAAATAATCTAAATCTATTGAATAAATGAAATTCGTCAAGAAACACAAAAGAAAAAGAAAAAAGTGTAAATGAAGCATTTCTTTAGTGTCTTGTCACTATTCAATAATATCCATAACTGATCCACACAATTCGAATAGTTCAATAACTTTGGCAAAAATTAATTTTACTAAAAATATATTATTTTCAATGAGCAATTCACAAGTATCTATTTATTTATATAGTTAATTTCCTATACGATATATAATCCTATACGATATGAAAATTATAGCATTAAAGGTCTTATATGACTTATGAAGTGTGTTAATTTGCTGCGTATTTTTTTTTTAATTTTATGAGCTAATTTCTAACAATTATATTTGCATTAGTAAAATGATATGGAGAAATGTTTGTAAAAGATTGAAATGGTTATATATTACAATAATTACACCTAAGTTAAGCTTTACGAATATGAACGCGGCTGACGAATCCAGATGACGAGGCTCGCTGCGGATATAAATGCAAAACGACCGCAATAGTGACCTTGTTTAGAAATCCAAAAAATATGAAAATCCTATACACGTAGACTGTTCAATTGAATACAAAGCGACAAAATTACGAAGAAAATAAAAGAGTTGTTCATTGTGCCTTGGTCAGCGGCTGTCTATTCGGCAATGTCAACATGTTTATGGCTACGCGTCACAGTCAAAAGGAGCATACCAAGGCGCCATTGTATGTGATTGGAAAACAATCAGAGCACCAACTGAGCCTTAAAGAACCTACTAATTTCTAGACGACAGTAATTTTAAGGTGTCCCATTGAAGTCAAAGATTATATTGTAAAAGGCATTTGACATCAAAACGTTTTCATTCGAAAACTCGATGATGATAAAACAGGCACTCTGAAGGAATCAAAGTCCTGTCCTCCAAAGTGAACCCAGAATTTAACCTATCTCTTTATTCACATTGACAATTCTCGCAATCGTTCAGTCTCCATTGCTGAATGTTCCCGCAAAATCTATTATCTACAAAATCAAACTCTATTGAGATCGATATGGGTAGAGCAGCAATTGTGACTTCCATACTATGGTTACCTATCCAATTTAATGCAACGCAACAAAATTTCAATTGATAAAATCCTCGAGAGTATATAAGCAATGCAAGATTAATTACGATTTGAATGCAATGGAACTAACGCATCGGCGATCGAACTCCCGATTGAGAATAATTGGATTAAATTAGTCTATCGGAACCAACACACTACGATGTAAATCCCGAAAATCAGACTTCAATGTGTAACTTTTAAGGCCTCGGGGAGATCTACAAAACATATAGTTTTAATGAGTGAACTATGTTCCGAGAGAACTATGAGGCGTTGGTAACTATGAACCAAGAAAATTCCCAAAAGCAGCGGCTAATCCTGAACAAATTTCTACACAGGGGAAATAAGCAGAATAATTGTAGAATTAAGTACCTGTTAATGTTTGAAAATATAGCTGTATAGTTGTTTTATGTAAATATAATAACTAATTAACCCTTGTTACCTTGTTTAATATGTAATTGTTAAACCGTCATATGTATTGTACATGGAACCACTTTCATTTTATAATATAAGATTTAATTGTTACAGTTTACTTGGTGTCTAGAGCATAGCATTTACTGTAGTTTATTTGTAGTTTATAAATTGAATATGTCCAATACAAGAAAGAAAAAGTGCCTGTTGTATTAGAATATTTAAGTCGTATCTCTAAGTGGAACTCGAATGTAATTCTCAATAAACTGTACTTGAAAATCTATTTGTTTTATTCCTCGCTCAGACTTTTTTTGGCCGCATACATATTTACAAATCACCTATGGACAATTTTCGGGGTCAAGGGTATCGAGGCACGCTCAGCCCTTTACTTGCGGAACCTAAGCGAAAGATGAATATGCATTTGCGTGCTATGGCTTCATTGGCTGACATAAAGCAAACATTGGATGGGCTCCTAATTCAAATTGTGTCGCAAAACCTGAATCCGTGTTCTCAAGAGCGTTGGAAGGAATCTCTGACAGGAATGGGCTGCCGCAATGGCTTTATTCTTGAACGTTAGCCGCCTATCCAAATACACAACCAGGTATTTGTAACCTGAATGGTGTTCCAGCAGCAGGTTTCCAATGAAAACTCCTGGATAGAAATTCGGCCGTAAGGCGTACGTAATATTGGCTCATTTATTTTTGTTAATACAAATGTTCCATCGTCGTGCCCAGTTTTCAAAAATATGCAGGTATTGCTGCAGTGTCCGTGGCTTCATAAATGCACTTATTTCTGACGTGAATGGCCCTATCCTCTGCAAACGTGGCAATGATCAGATCCTGAAGATCCTCCAGCGGTATTTCTGAGCCAGTAGGCATGTCGTGCGTGAACAGGGTTGGCCCGCGAATAGCCTCGATGCTAGACTCCACACCATCCAGTACCACTGAGAAGGTCGTTTTATTAAGGTAGCTGCGCACGATCAACCATAGTTGAGGCGGCAAAAGATTATTGAGCTTACTGAGCAGCCCGTCGTCCCGTACTCGGTCGAAAGCCTGCTTTATGTCAATATACGCTGCCACCACGTACTCCTTAGTCTCAAATCCTTCGAGAAAAAAGTTAACCACCTTATTACGCTGCTCTTAAGTTCCGTGTGACCCAACCCAAATTGAAAGAAAGGAACTATTTGCTTTACAATTTTTAAGTCCAGGATCCGTGTCAGCAAACAGCGTTCAAACAATGTTGCTACAGTGGGTATCAGGCTAATTGGTCTGTAGGAATCTAAGGTGTAAGGGCTCTTGCCGACCTTATGAATCATGCACATGTTTCGTAATATATCACAAACTCAGCACCGAGTTCAAAATGAGGACAAAAAATAGCACAGCTTTTAGCGGCATAGTCTTAAAAAATGTCCAGTCCATCTGCAACTGGAGACTTTTCAGTGTTCAACCCTTTAACATGTGCCGAGACGTCCTCGGCTGTAATGGGAGCAACTGGGAGGCACAATTGACCGGCGCTTCCAAGTCTTATCTGGATCGGGCGAACCCTGTTTTCTCAGCTGGTATCGAAGGGCTGAAATCGATCTTCCAAATCCTCGACAAAAGCCTCGTTTCGCTCGCTTAAAGATCGAGCCCAGCATTCATCAGCCTTTTTGATTGAAAATTTTGGGTTACCTGTTGTTTATACCTTCTCGCTAGCTTCCACAAGGAGTGCTTTGTGCGCTCGTCGTGGGAGACATTTGACAAAAACCTGTCACTTTCTTCCTGTTAATGGAGCGTGAGCAGCTTTTTTACTCTATTCGAGACTCTACAAAAAACCCTGTCCACAATAGCGTCCTGGGTGTGACAAAACTGTCTCCTAAGTCTCTTCTTAATATGCAGCAGTGCCTCAATAGCTGGGGAAAGTCCAGAACGCGTTCTTGAGCCATGTGGTGGATTTAAGTAGGCGGCAATGAGAGCAGCTGAGTGTACCTTATTTAGGAAGATCGAGTGCGCGTCTTCAATGTCTTGGGGCATCAGGATTTCCAAGTTTAAGCTTAGAGATTCATCCAGATCTCGGCGAAATGCAGCAAAGTCAGTTCCAGGTGACAACAGTCGTCCTTATATTATTTTGATCTTCGGAGCGGAATCAAAATCAACCACAAGGCTAAGATGATCAGAGGAGAGTTGATACCCAGTCCTGATAGACAACTCGTCCGAGCGCTGCCCATTATAAATTAAGAAGTCAATAGCTCTGGGTGTGTGTCTTTGTGGCTAAGATTTGAGCTCTTGAGTTTTGCACAACTTCCTGTAAGCAGCTACTCCTTGTATCTGCTCTAAAGTTACCCCAGAATCTGCTTTTGGCGATAAAGTCTCCACCTCTGAGAAACATTCTTCCTAGACTGTTTAAAACATATTAGCAGTCTACAGTTGACCAATTAAGATGCGGAGGGAGATATAATGCAGAGTCTATTAACTCACCCCTACTGGTTGAAATCTGGATGGAGGCCATCTGTAATTTAGCTGTTCTCTCTGGCTCTTGTAAGGAATAGCAGATTCCCTGCTTAATAAGCGCAGCGCCCCTCCTCTAGACCTGTTGCTGGGATGGTCTGCCTTGTGAATATTTTAGCCAGGTATAAAGTTCTGGACTCCAGTTTGCAGCCATGTCCCATGGTCAGTAAGGAACTGCTTAAGCTCCTCCTTATTGAACTGGAGGACAATAAGTGGCTGCAACGACAAGGTTTCCTTGACTTGTGTGAATGTTGATTGAGGAGGTTTGAATCGAATCGGTCTGAATGGTTTCCAGCGGGTGGTGACGTAGGGATGACCGGATGAGTAACACGACCCTCTCGATACGATTATCATCCGGATGGTTGGCTCCATAGACTTCATAACGTTGAATTTCGAAGAAAGTCCTTATGCAGAAATGGGTTTCGGAAATGAGCATGACACCGTGGGCGTTCTATACTGCGAGGTTCAAGTATGATCTGCTAATTTATTAGACATTTATATAAGCATCTCCATCATCTTGGACTGCATTTCTATCAGACGATCAACCTTTTCGTTAAGGCTGTCCAAACTAGCCACCACAGCCGAGAGCTGGTCAGGCTGGTAAGGAGACAAGGTTTTTATGGTTCCTGCGCTGGGCGGGAGATGTAGAAAATTATTAAATTCTTCATTGACATCATGGTGTGGGAGTCCACTAGGATGTTGGATGGTTGAGTCCTTTGGCGACTCTTAAGGTGAGTATACTTGTTTGTTGGAGGTAATAAAGAGAAATGCTTGGAACCGAGGCGATTGTTTATAAAAACTCTCGGTCTATATTTAATAAATCATATCAAATATACTAATAAAAGTGTAAGCTATACAGTGTTTGTGGTCTTTTTTGACAATTCATATTCAAAGCCGCAAATAAGTGTATATTAAAGGTGTGAAGCAAGTGATAAAGGCAAAGGCTTTTCTAGAAATACTTAAAGAAGAGAAAGAATTTGACAGTAGAGAACTAAGGAAAATAATCTTGTGATACGGGGACTAGTTAAGCAGGATTCTCCAAAACCAGCAGTGAAAAAGATGTGCAGTGAGAAACTAAAATTGCCCGATATTGAGATACTGGAGTCTCGAATAATTAATGAGAAGAACGGAAAAATTAACCTTACCTTTGATACTACACGAATCTATATTGAAAGGGATTTAAGTGAAAAGAGACAAGTCCATATTGCTGCTCTTGAAAAATAAAATTCTTGCCATTAACCAATTAATTAATTGGAGTTAGGAGTTCAATTAAGTTAAGGAAGTCGCCAACCAATGTAGCCACAGCAATATAATAATAATGGGCTTCCTAAACGTAAGAATCGTGTAGGTGCAGCACGTGACTATGGACCTCGTGTTATATTGATTTATAGCGGGACCGGAAAGCAGGTGTTCACAAGATCAAACTGTTAATGCCAGTCGGAGAGACTTGCTCAGGTTTTTTTGACCACTATAGACCTTTTATCTTTAATGGTAGAACTACAGGTAATACCAAAGGCAGATACACCTATATCAGCACGGTGCTCTGTCAACGATATATGTTAAATTTACTGGGATTTGTATCAATGGTCGAAGATTTCCCTGTTGAAGATAAAATATGGTCAGACCACATGCCCATCCACCTAACTCTAAAAATGTACACAATAATGCGAAATCTAAACCGTTTGCACCAACTGATATGGAAAAATTAGAACAAAGAAAGATATGTGTCCAACTTAAATGTACATCTTTATTTTTTTTTTTTTTATTTTCCCAAAAGAAGAGTACATTGTCTATTATAGAAAAATAAATCGACTATTGTACAGATTTATATTTAGGACAAGTGGGTGAATTTCAATTTTAGAATCAGTTTGTAAAGTCGTTTTGTGACTGGAATTTAACAATAAATAAACAATTAAAGATAACACCAATTAACAATGAGTAAGTAATGTAATGAAGTAATATGTGTTATGTGAGGTCCACTGGTCTCACCCTTTTTAGCCTACGTTGCCAAGTTAGTTCTTCTAATGGTAATGTATTCGTTTGAATGGTGGGAAAGTTTGGTTTGGTATTTTCTGCTTAAATTGATTATTTCCTCATCTACTGTCGTAATTCGTAGGTCTCGATGAAGGTCCGTGTTGATGATATACCATTGGGCTTTTGTGATGGTGCGAATAATTTTTGATTGTTGCCTCTGGATTAACTTTATAGTATGTACATCTAAATGTGACAAAACAAGAGAAATCTGAACTAGACCTTTCGGACATATGTTCAATAATCAAATCATCGACACCTAACCAAATGACTATGAGATACCACGTAACCTCCTCATTCACTTCATCAATTAGGCGTTTCAACTACAGTTCAATAAAATTCATTGAAACCATAAAGAGACAAACTAAAAGTGCGGTATGGAACAGAACCGAATTGTCTAATGAATTCCAAACGCAGAGTGGGGTTAAAGAGGGATGTTTACTGTCACCTTTGCTATTTGCAAAATATAATTAAACAATTTCCATGACAATCTCGGGAGTGGACTTCAAGTTGATAATATTAATAAAAGACTCCTGCTGTATGCGGACGATATAGTGATCCTTGCAGACGGCATCAAGACGCTGCAGTCTATGATAAATAGATTGGGAGCGTACTGTGACATTTGGGGAATGGATGTGAACCTTAATAAGTCAGAGATAATGACGTTCCGTAGAGGAGGTCGACCATCAGCCGGAGAAAAGTGGTATTTTAAAGGAGCGGAGGTTAAAGTGGTAACAAAATACAAATATCTAGGAATATCATTGACGCCGAATATGTTGTTTGTGACCCATACCATAAACCAGAGGGTAGAGTCAAAGGTAGCATTAAACTCGACCTGGAAATAATTTCTTGGCAAAATAAATATGACAGTGACTGCAAAATGGAAACTCTTTAGTGCTGCATGTAGGTCCATCCAAACTTAAGGAGCCCAAGTGTGGGGTTATTCATACTACAATGAAGTGAATACATTACAGAGATACTTCGTCAAACGGGTATTACAATTGCCAGAATGCAGTCCCAACTACATAATTGCCATAGAAACAGGAATCGAAGACGACTACTTATACACGATAAACTTACACCTAAAATACATAACAAGAACTTTATATGACTACAACAGCAATAGATTGCTACATATTCTAACAAAAGTATTAATGACAAAAGGAACTCTCTGGCCTACACAACTCCTGGATTATATGCAAAATTTTAGTATACACTTAACAAACGGATTGACTCTGAGGGCATGGTTTAATAACTGTGTTGAGCTGATAGTGCCAATAAAACATCAACAAGTACAACATTACTTGAGCCAGGCAATAAGCAGTGAAATTGGGCAAATCTAGTAAATTATGTAAAACTAGCTATAAAATACAGAAAAATTATGACAGACGAGTTTAATAATTAAGTAAAATTGTATGTGATAATTTAAGTTATTTATGTATTTATGTTGAACGATCCGCTACCTCGCTAAAACGAGGCAGGTGGGTGTAGTAAATGGGAGGGTTGACAAAGGAGTTTTAACTATCGAAATTCACTTACGGATATATATATAATTTTAGTTTTTATTCGGTTTTTGTAAGCATATCTCTAGGCAGACAGCAAGGTGCTATGCCAATCAACTAATGTTCTTTAAATTGTCTTAAAACACTAAATTAATTGTTATTTTAAATTAATTATAATTTTATAATGGTTGGACTCACTGGAGCACAATCAGTCCTACTACGTAGTGTATATATACCACAGCGTTAAAATAAAGAACCACTACCAGTACTACTACTACTACTATTTGTTTGTTAGCTGTTGTGGAGCGGGGTGAGATTGTGAGAGGCTGTGCATAGGCTGTGTGATTTCTTTATATGACTACAACAGTAGTCATGTCTTGCTTGACACAAGAGTGGTGCCAAAGGGCTGTGGAAGACGGACGCTTGGTGCGGGATGTATTTCCTTGTATTTTGCAGACTTTACAGTTTGCTGTGTGCATCTCACCACACGGCGTGCATTTCGGGGGCTCTTCAGGCGGTTTGTTACAGTACGTTGTGACATGGGTCCGACCACATTTAACGCATTTAAATTGTTTACGGCAGTACCCATTGGTGTTTGAGAACTCCTGGCAGCGGTGACATTAAGGCACGTCTTTGAATGCGTACGGCGTCTCAAACTTTACAATTTGACGGCAGATTCTCGTTAATTCATACCCTTCTTTGTTGTTCACGCTAGGTTCCAGATCCACAAAGAACAGTGTTGCGGCGTGTGACGATGCATATTGCCTTCTGTCGTGAAGAGTACTTCAAGCCTTCAATTTTCAATTAAAAATGCGCTGTTGAAACTGGATATGCTGAAATCTTTATTTTTGCAAGTTAGCAAAATTCTGTATAAATTAATTTGTTTTATTCTGACATGTGCTCTCCTTTCACGATTGCTCTGGTTTCTTTCCTCGTTTTTTAGTAAGATTAAAGTAAAGGCGAAAGTATAAAAAGAGCGTTGGCCACTGCTATGACTGCACCTCTCAATATAAGTGCGAAACAGACAGTCATACAGAAGTGTAGTCACACCGGTCGCCAAAGCGGGAGAATTCTTGTTCGTCTACTTGGCCCCCGAGTTCCACTTTGCGGCACAACATACCTCACCCCTTAATGCAGTGCCGCCACTGCGTGGTGGGTTACCTCTTTCAATGTAAATTTTCGCTGATTTCACGGATGGGCTCCTGAAGATCCCGTCATCTATACGCACGACTACACTTCGTACTTGACCATATTTGCCGCGGTGCACGTCGGTCACCACGCCTTTCGGCCATGAGTTACGCTTGCTGTTGTCATCCACGACAATCACTATGTCTTTTACAGCAATTGTGTTGGACGATGACTGAAACCATTTGGTACGTCCATTCAGCGTAGACAGATATTTGCTTGTCCACCACTTCCAGAAGCGATCGGCCAGATGCGAAGCTATTCGATAATTTTTTGATAGTTGGGCTCCAGATTGATCTATACAGCCACGATCACGCAGTGAAACTGCCGAACAGAAAATGTTTTGGTGTCAGTGCCTCAGCATCAGCTGCTTCCAGGGGCACGTACGTAAGCTGTCTTGATTTGAGCATATGCTCAATGTCAGCATACAAACATATTAAATGGAAGACCGCCAGTTCTGATTTTTAGGTTGTGTAAATTGCGTACAGTGTGATCCTTCTCGGCGAGTTCCCGCTTTATATTTTCGGGAAGAGTTGAGTGGTGAAGACCGCGGATTACAATTCGAAATGCTCTTTCATCCTTAAGCTCCTATGAGTGAAAAGTCATAATTCATCTGTTCCAGATGGCCAATAATATTGCGATATGCATAGCTGGTTGCGGCTAACCAATCCGACGGCTGAGTGGGTTTGCTCAAGGAATCTGACATGATGGCATTGGCACTGAGATCCGACTGGTCCTCATGTTCGGGCGACCTGCAATCCAACTTCCTATTTTGTTTCCTTCTCTTTATTGCACAGGCTTCTTATTTTATAGTTTACCGCTTGAACCCTTTAGTTGAGACTGCTCCTCACGTTATGCTCAGTTGGACAATTAAACGCTTCACTTCAGGAATTTCTCACTGTAAAAGTTTTTAATTTAATTTTATTTTCAGGGGCTAATTTGTTTTTGTATTTCACTTAGCCACAAAAATGTTCCATGATAACATCTACCAAAAGTATTAAATGTATCGGATTCCATAGGGATCAAATAGACAACAGAGATATATATATCTATTAGAGTCTTGGGCGAATGCATTCACAACAAAATTTTTTCAATCCATTCGAATTCTGTGCAAAAAAAAGGTATTTGTATGTTATGCTCACTTCGTTGAAATCGAATAGTGGATACAAATGAATGAAGGAAAAGAAAAGCACATAAATAAAAAGAGGTGCCTCTCGTGCCTCCCATATTGACCTTGACCATGACGAAGCCTCCTGATTTGCATGAATAGTAGTCGGGGGGATATTAAATCCATTTCAGGCAAATAGTCTGGTCGTGGCGGAAAACCAAAAGGTTCGGCAATACAGACTGAAATTGATCGAAACGTGCAGATTAAACGAAAACGCAGTTCGCAAAAACCAAACTCTGCCAACAAATCCAAAAAATTAAACAGCGTTACAGCCTCAACCCATGAAATCGAACCCAATGGAACGAAACGAAATATATTTTCCCTTCTAAGTGAAGACAATGACCTCACAGACAAAGAAACGGCCTCAACAGTCAAGCAAACCCCCAATTTACATTCGTGAATGCAGTTCAAATAATCTTGGCTCACAGCTAGCGCAACTCATCGGCAACAACAACTTTCACATTGTCCCGCTAATGAAAGGCAATGTACACGAAACAAACCTGCAAATATACACTGAAAATAATTACAGGGTAGCTTCGAAATTCCTCAGCGCTGCCAACAAAAACTTTTTTAGCTATCAACTTAAGAGCTGCAAAGGGCTGATTGTGGTCATAAAGGGAATAGAAGCTGGTGTTGATCCCAAGGAAATTAAAAGTGCCCTTGAGGAGAAAGGGTTCTCAACTAAGGTTGTAATTAATATCTCAAATAGAAGCAAAATTCAGCAAACCATATTTAAAGTCGAGCTGTCTCCTGAAAATAAGCCTGCAAAGGGAAACCAAATCCACCCAATATACAACTTAAAATAACTGCTCCGTCGCAAAATCACCGTAGAGAAACCTTACAAGCGGGTACACCCTATTCATTGCACAAACTGTCAGGAATTCGGCCATACGAAATCTTACTGCACACTACCATCTGTCTGTTGTTGTTGTGGTGACCTCCATGAGTCCTCAAGCTGCCGTGTAAACAAAACAGAGACTACATCAAAAAAAATGCGCCAACTGTGGGAGTAATCACACCACAAATTGCAGGGGTTGCCCAGTATTTAAGGAATTGAAAATCCGGATGAATCAGTGCAAAATAACAGCCCGTAGCGGGCCCGAGGCTACCATACAAACCACTATGAACAAACCACGCACATTCCAAAGTACCATCCCCAACATAATATACGCATCCGTGTTGCGGCCTTAACCTCAACAAATACCCAACACAAAGTCGGAGACCCTCAGAAAAGTGAACTCCCACAACATTGTGTAACACAAACAACTCCACCTACACCACATAGCTCTCTTGAACAAATGATTGTTTGTTTTATCCATGCATATCTCAAAGTACTTTAATGATGCAAAAGATGCTTCAGGAGATACTTAAAACGCAGACTTATCATAGAAAAACTTGGTAATTAAAATGTTCCCGCCCAAAGTAACCTCTTGGAATGCAAATGACGTATCGAAACACAAGCTTGAGCTCACAAAATACCTCTCCGACACAGAAACTGATGTTTTATTACTTTCCGAAACGCACCTTGCAAACAGGTACAAATTTGAGATATAAAGCTTCTCCTTCTATTTCACGAATCACCCCGATGGCAAAGCACACGGCGGAACGGGTATATTTATTAGAAAGCGTCTAAAACATTACCAGTCAGGGTCATACTCCAAGAACTATATGCAAGCTACGTCTATTGTCATCGAAACTTCAACTGGAAAGATGACGCTTTCAGCGGTCTAACGCCTACCCAGATTTCCGATTTCCGAATCATGCTCCAAGTAGTTCTGCGATACCCTAGGGCGGACATTTATTGCAGCAGAGGGCTTTAATGCTAAGCACCCCCACTGGGGCTCTCGACTTGCAAGCCCAAAAAGGAAACAGCTATACAAAGCAATAATAAACTCAAGCAACAAACTCGACTTTGCTTCTCCGGGTAGGCCTACATATTGGCCAGCAGATCCGAGGAAAATTCCCGACTTAATCGACTTCGTAGTAATTTCCAACATCTCTCGATTTTGATTTCAACGGAAACTCATGCCGAGCTTTCATCAGATCATTCACCAGTCACATATCACCTACTGGAGCACCCCACAAAAAAAGTACTCATTCCGTTATGCTTACTTCATGGAAAACTGATTGGCTCAGCTATAAAAAATACATAAGCGCCCATATTTGTATGAGACCAAAACTTGACACCGAATTAGATATTGACCACTCATTAAACCATTTCAACTCAACCATTGCGAGTGCTGCAGTTGCCACGACACCGAAGGCAGACAGTCATGTCAAGAAACCTGTAGTATTAACTAGAGGTGAAATTGAACACCTAGTATCAGAAAAACGCCGGCTAAGACGTGAATGGCAGTACAGTGATTTCCCAGCATCACTTGACAGATTCAAAACTGCAAAAAAACTTTTAAGAAATGCCCTAAAGATTGAAGCACGTAAAATCCAAAGGCACTACATTGAGAACCTCTCACCAACGAGCACTAAGTATTCGATTTGGAAAGCACAAGACCTCATGAATCCTCCAATAGTAGCTGATTGCCACATACGGAACCAAAGTGGAAACTGGGCGTAATCTGATGAGGAAAAGGCCCTCACCTTTGCTAACCACCTCAAATCCGTCTTCCAACCAAACATGCCTAGAAACGGATTCCAGCTTCCCCAGCTGCCATACAATTCGTTCCATACTATCAGCATACTTAAAAATTAATTCAAATGAGTTAGGTGCGGTAATTCAGAAGGAATTAATCCCAAAGAAGGCGCCAGGGCATGACCTCATCACCCCAAAGATGATTATTGAGCTACTGAACTGCGATATATCATTCCTTGCAATGCTCTTCAACGCAATACTTAGAGTGGGTTATTTTCCAGCTTCATTGAAGAAGTCAGTAATAATCTTGATCCCGAATGTAGGTAAAGAGACATCGATGGTCTCCTCATACCGCCCTATAAGTATTTTTTTTTTTTAACAAATAATTTGTTTATTTAATTAATTTACCGTTTTACAAACCGTCTAGTATACCGCCTTTAGTAGGCAAACCCAATCGAGCATAGAGATGCAAACTCGTTTTAAATTGAATGCTAAATTTTTCAAAGATTTGGTTTTATAGAATAGATCAATAAATTGCGTTGTATATTGAAGTAATAATATTAATAATAAAGTTGTTATGTTTAAAATGTTAATTAATAGCGTATTTTCTGTGCATTTAAAGTAAAAATTCATTCAAAACTTGTTTCAAGTTGGCATGTTGCCCAATGCAAAATTTGGGATGTAAAGCGAAGTTGAGAAGAGGAAGAAATTTATTGGCAGAAAAACGCGATTTTAAAATGTAAGAATACTTTTTGTGTTCTTAATAATATTTATAGATGAATGACTTTTTGCAGAGGAAAACATTGAACAGCGCAACAAGGCAACATTTTCGAAAAAATTCATTGTTTATGTAAACAAACAAACATTGAAAAGTGACAGTCACAGAATATCATATAATTAATCCACATAGTAGTTTTCGCATATGTTGTTAAATTTGGCCCGAAGGACATTTCAAAATATTTTCTTTCACAATTTTAAAAGTAAAATTGTTATAATTTCATTTCTTAATTGTTCTTTAATGGCAAATACATTTTTACCGTCTTTTTGTCAAAAATATTAATAATAATATGAATTTTATATAATAATATAAATTTGAGAAGAATGTTTGTATGTGCTGACTTCCATATTAAGTCAAGCAAAACATTCAGTTGAAGCGGTTTGGTAATTGGATAAAAATGTTTCGAACAAACCAAATCTCTGGAAGTTCTGTAACACCTAGGGTTTTGCCGAGAGTTTTACAAAAGTTCCGAAGCCGAAAACTCTAGAGTTTTCTGTGACACCCCTGATAATACAGTAAAATAAAACAATCGGTACCAGCCAGTAGTCCATGAAAATCCACCATACATTAAAACTATCATTAATCTAAGAAACACAACCCTAAGAAAATGGATCAGAAAAAGGCAGCACATCTTTAAAGGGTTAATTTCTTAAATTACGAAATTCGACAGAAGCAATTTGAACTAAGTAATGCCTCATGGAATCGTAAATTGTCTGTATGATTCAAAAATACCCAACCCTTTTGAATACCAAAATCATTAAAAATAAAAATCAATTTATTCCAAGTTTCCACTACAATAACTGTTTTCTCTACTAGACTAGAAAAGACAAACATCTTACCCGAAATATTTAAGTGTAAACATCAGAAAACTCAGACTTACTCCGACTCTACCAATTCTGAAATTATTCAAAAATTGTCTTAGTAACCCTTAATGTCCTATTAGTGCACTCATCTAGCCCTGCAATCACATTTAAGGAAGTTCAGATCATTATATATTAAAAATAAGAAATTTCCGGGTATCGACCAAATACCTAATATTTGCTTAAAATAATTATCTAGTGGTACTTTAAATTTCTTCACACCAATTTTAATTAATTGTGTTAAAATTGGATACATTCCCTTAAAATGGAAAATCCCTAAACTTATCCCCATTTTCAAGCCAGGAAAACCTCCCGATTACAAAGATAGTTATCGACCAATAAGCCTACTATGCGGCTTCTCCAAAATCCTCGAATTTCTAGTTCAGACAAGTTTAAATTTGCACCTAGAAGAAAATTCTATTTTACCAATAGTCCAATTTGGGTTTCGATCTTCACTTAACCGTACTTACCCACTCGACCCAATTTCTTAATATGTTAAGGAAAAAAAAAAGTCAGTTGACATGGTAACACTTGACATAGAGAACCCGCTTTTGATACAGTTTGGCATAATGGCCTGATTTTTAAGCTAATTATTTGTAATACCGGCTGACTTCATAAACGCAACACTGCAATGCATCGTGTTTACGATGCAAAGAAGTACTACAAAGCAAACACTGCTTTGTCAAATAATGCAAAGACATTTTCATGCGTTTATGAACGCAATGTTGCAGAGTTTCCAAATGTCCAAGAGTTTCTTCATCATTTTTACATCTGAATCAGATTCATTGCTCAATAAATCAAGAACTTCGGATCGTTTTCGTTTTATTGAAAATCTTGGAGTGGTGTTATGTGTATTCATCGTCGACGGGTTATCGGTGGGTGTCAACGGATCATCGCTACTTAAATCTGTCACTAAGTTTACCAGTGACCTTTCGGCCAATTCTTCTG
Organism: Cacoxenus indagator; assembly: GCA_035041755.1. NCBI lineage: Eukaryota > Metazoa > Arthropoda > Insecta > Diptera > Drosophilidae > Cacoxenus > Cacoxenus indagator. Next base: position 22,227 of record JAWNKX010000080.1, read on the forward strand.
GCACCTGAACACTACTGCGGCTGCCAAAAACCTCGTCTAACACGTCAAAAAGTTCCCAGCTCGTTGAACCCTCACCCGATGTGTTCTTCCGCTTCTTAATCCTCTTATACGTTCCCACTACATTAATAAACCACCTAATCATATCTTCTTTTGAAAAGGGAAATGTACATTTAACCTCCTTAATCTACCGCATTATTTTTTCCCAAATTGTTCCTTTTCTTTTTTTTCGCGCTAAATTCTCCTTCATGGAGCAAACGTACTTCTACAAGATGCTTCTTCCTTTCGTGAGTCCACTTTTTCTCACTATTGCATATCAAATTAAATTAATTAAAATTATATAATTTAAATATTAAATTAAATTAATTAAAAACTTAAATATTACTTGTAAAAATATTTTTCTTACATTTCCATTGTTTCACGCGCCAAAAAATTCAATGCATCACAAATGGTAATGATGCGCAAATTTGAGAAATGTTGCGCATCGTAAAGTATTGCGAGGCGTTAATGAACGCTGAGCATTGCATTATTTTTAGCAATGCCGTTTATGAACAGTGTGCATTGCAGTGTTGCTTTGCAGTGTTGCGTTTATGAAGTCAGCCCATATGTCCCTTTATATCATTTCAAAAGATTAAAAGAAATAACAAAAGGTCGGTCCGCTTCAATTTCAATGTCGTTTTCAATTACATTTGGGACTAAGTGGTACCAAAAACTTCACTAGATTTCGTCAACCCTGGAAAGCACTAACACATGACGGAATACCATCACTAATTACGACGCAATCAACCAATACTTGTCGAACAGCTGGGGCAAAAGCATATTTCTGAAGTTGGCGGTCCGAGATTGGAGTTTGAATAATTTTACGAAGTAAGTAAAAAAAAGAGGAGTTTATAATTACTATTGCAATTATTTCAGAGCATAAACCTAACAACACAAAGAAATAATAGGTGCTGTGCTATTACTCTAACGAAGTGTAAATATAAAATAAGTGTAATGTGCAAACATCTACGAGAAACTCAGGCAGAAATATACGGAAATTAGACAAAAAAAAAGGTGGAAAGACTGTTACAATTTCTTGATTGACAAAATGAATTACTTTTGCGAAATGTATTGTACCGGGAATTGTGTGCGATCAACTGCAAACAAAAGAAGACTGCTATTTTTAGCAATTATTATTATTATGTTTTGTTTGGTTTGTTTTTTTGTGTTTGCTGCAACATTAATAATTACCTGGAGAAGGGAATATTTTGCGGCCCTGGTGGCCAGTCATCTGTTTCATTGGCATTGAATAAACAAGATAGGTTTTCACTATCTCGATTTGAAGCTGCCGTCTAGATTTTTTACTTATGTATGTATATAGTCAAACCTTCTGTTCTTTCAATACATATTGACAATTTTGGCAAGAAAAATGTGTGTGAATATAACATAAATAGAACTGCATTCAATTCTTTTCCAAATTGTAATTTGGAAATATTTTTTTAATTCACATTACAGAATTCCATCACTAACTACGACGCCGGTAACAACCACTTGTTGGACAGCGGTTGCGGAAACTTGATGTTGAGGTCGCAGGCCGGCATTTTGTGATGGAATAAAGTCAAGGAAGTAAGTAGAAAGAAAAGCAGTTTGTTATTGCAGCTTATAATTATGGTTGCAATTATTTCAGAGCATAAGCCGACTAACACACACCAAAAATATGGGCTATCGTTCAACAAATTGTAAAATTAAAATTAATAAGCGTAATGTGCATTTAAGAGGAACTTACCGCAAGAAAAAATGGAATGATGCTTGTGTTTATTATCTGACTGGAACACAGGAGTTTTAAACGGTACCCACGTCATGCAACAAAGAAATAATTAATAATAAGCAAGAAAATAAATGTAAGTGAATTGCTCAAAATTAATTATTTTTTGCCAAATTTATTGTATCGAGAATTGTGTGCGATCAACTACAAACAAAAGAGGAATGCTATTTTTAGCAATTATTATGTTTTGTTTTTTGTGTTTGCTGCGAGATTACTAATTAGCTGGAGAACAGAATATTTTGCGACCCTGGCGGAACTGAATAAACAAGTTAAGTTTGTGCCAGATTTTTTACTTATTTTAACGCTATTTTTTTTAATACACAATATATTTCGGATGCATTGCATTTTCCGCATTAATGAAAAACATGTGCATTTTCGCCTTTAATAATTTTAAAAGTGGTACTCTTAAATGAACAGGTTGCATAAATGCAAAAATTTTGTTACATTTAGGCCTTGTCACTTATGTGATATTCATTGTATTAAAAATTATGGCAAGAAAAATGTGGATGTCTGAAACATAAAATTTACATAAATATAACTGCATTCAAGGAGTGAAGGATGAAGTGGTCTTAGTTTAAAATGATTTTAAGTGATTAGACTTCATTTACGCGGGTAGTCCAATTAATAATAAATAAATAAAAATAATAAGGTGAAATGTAAAAAACCTAGAAGGAAAGAAGATATAGGTGAGGTCTGAAGCATACTACAATGGAATATGGGCTTTTGCTAAATATATTAGCAGATACAAGCATACTGAGTTTATAATAATACACAAAATTTGCAGATAGAAGAATATATATAAACTTACAATAATATAGAAACAATTTATATTTTAATTTAATTATATTTAAATTATTTAAATCATATTTTATGGTATAAGTTGACGGATCTAAGAAAATTGCAAATGAGTTGGATATGTGTATGGGAGTGGTTTGTTAAGAAAATAAGGGGCTGCGACAAAAAGAATTGTAGTTCCCCCATATTAAGGCGATTCTATGTGAGTTAAAAGAAAGGTTATGTCATTAATTAGTATAACAATTCTGCATTCTGGGAACAATAACAATTTTAATGATCAACATTTGTCTAGAAATAGCTCTACTGTAAAAGCCAGTTCTAGGATTAAAGAAAATCCAGAAAAACCATTAATCAGATGATTGTTGGTTAGTTTCATGATTAAAATCCTTTTCATAAAACCATAGTTCAAACAAAACAAAATTAATTTAATTCAGAAATTAAACAATTTAAATTCAATATCAATTTAAAAAATATGAAAATTAAATTCAGTTATCATTCACAGAACTGATTAAGTACAAAAACAAAAGAATTAAAAAGGATTTGATATTCTTCATATTTTAAGTAGTATTTATAATAAATAATATAATTACTTCGTTAAGTTGTAACTTTACTCTGAAAAACCCAATTTAGCTCTCAAATTCAAAATTCTTGCAGCTGGCAATGGCTTCGTCACGATATCTGCTAACTGCTGATCTGTGGAAACATATTCAACAGTAATTAATTTTTTTTCGATTTGCTCTCTTGAAAAATGTTACTTTATATGAATGTGTTTTGATCTTTTGTGACATGTGGGATTATTAGCTATACTAATACAACATTGATTATCCTCAAATATTCTTATTGGTTCGTTCAATTCAAACTTAATTTCAACCATAAAGCTTCTCTAACTGCTTCAAATAATGCCATATATTCAGCTTCAGTGGATGAAGCTGCAACTGAATTTTGTTTCATTGTATTCCAAGATATCAGACACGATTCAAACATTTTAAATATAAACCCAGTAGTGCTTTTTCTATCAGTCTCACTTCCAGCCCAATCAGAATCAACATATCCAATAATAGTTTCCTCAAGATTTGAATTTTTTAAAAAAGTTAACAATATCACCGATGCGAAGCCCAGGGTGAGATACGCGCCACTTGGAGTGCTGTTGAAGCATCGTGAAATACTCCTCACGCCAACGTCCGGTATACGAAGCCGATTAAGGAACTTATACACATATCCATGGTATGGGCAGGCAGCTAACAGCACATTACCTCGTTGTTCAGGTAGTGGTTGGATTGACTTCAGAGTTTCTGGCTATGTATCTCTTCCTTCGGCAAGAAAGGGTGGCCCGTGTAGCCATAGTGTCGACTTGACGAGCTCACTGGGAAGTGCTCCCCTGGACAATATGTCGGCTGGATTTAGATTAGTTAGCACATATCGCCACTCCATGCCAGAGCTGAGCTCTTGAATGGTTGCAACCCTATTCGACAGAAATATTTGGAATATTGATGGCTCGTTTCTGATCCAATATAACGATACGGATGAGTCAGACCAGCAGTAATACTTGCAATTAAAAAGCTTTAACGACAGATTTTGCTTATGAGTTGCGCCAGCAAAACGGCACCACATAACTCCAGTCTCGGGATAGTCAACGTATTCAACGGAGCCACACGAGATCTGGAAAAAAGCAAATGTGCAATAGTACCATTTTTAAATGTAGAGACGACATAAATGCAAGCCCCATAACCGTTTACACTGGCATCAATAAACCCATGAACTTCAATGTCACCATCAGGAATAAGTGCGAGACGAGGAAACTTTAGACGTTGCCCTCGTCCAAAGTCGTCAATGAATTGTTCCAGGATGTACTCAGAGCTGCTTCCTAACCTTCATCCCAATCGAGCTTTTCCTTCCACAGTCTCTGCAGGAAAATTTTTGCCTTTGCAATCACTGGGCCAATTAAACCAATAGGGTCGTAAAATCTAGCGATGGTGTAAAGAACGGATCTCTTGCAAGGTCTTGAAGAGGTCGGCGACACCTAAAATAGAACACTGTCAGAAGCAGGATCCCACGCAAGTCCAAGAGTTTTCACTACGTCGGTGCCGTCGTTGGATTTAAGCAATGCCACTCTGTCTCCATCGGGAACATTCTCCAGCACGAATGGTTCACTGGAGCACCATTTCCTCACTCTGAAATTTCCCAATGAATTGGCCAATAGTCCAGCAGTTTGCTTCATGATGTTCACGACATCATTCAATTTTTTTTTTTGGTGTATTTATATAACGCTACTACTCCCTGTGTTTTTAATTCTACAAGGATTTCTTCGTCTGTAATTGAGGTAAGGCGCTTACGAAGATTAAGATTGCCGTGGTATTCAGTTTTGATTTTGCAGATGCCATGAGTTCTTTGGCTGCGCTCAATTTTTCTGCAATAACTGCGTTTTCAACAAATAATAGAAGGTTGCCGTCACAAAGTGTAGAAATATTTTTTTTTTTTTTTTTTTTTAATTAAATTATAACATTAAACGCAGTAAACTGCATAACACATTTGTCGGATTTAAAGAATAATGACGTGACAATAAAAATAAAAAATTAGACTTATACTAACTTAATTAATTATAGAAGGCTGTATCCTTCTTAGAGGGAGATCATGTGGGTGCAGCCTCTTCAGTCTACGCCTTGTTGAGATACGGGTGAGGGTGGATGCCAGCGGATTTTGGTGCGATAAAAGTCTGTAGTGATAGCGGCAGCTGTGAGAATTAATCACCACCATAACAGTTGGCACCGCAAGATCCCTGTGCAGCGTGGTGATGCGGACGTACCAAGGGGCGCCCGTAAATCTTCTGAGAGCCTTGCTCTGACACGCCTGCACTCTTCTGATGTTGTAGGCAGCAGTAGTGCCCCAAATTTGTATGGCGTAGCGCCAAGCAGGTGCCACTACTTGCAGATAGATGAGCCTTTTATTAGTTAAAGATAACTTATTCGATGGGCGGAGGAGCCACTCCAGTTTCTTGAGCTTTTGATAGCAGCGTGCTGTAACTACCTTAATGTGTGCACGCCAGGTAAGATTCCATGAAGTTCTTTGGCTGCGATGAATTTTTCTGCAATAACAGCATTTTTAACAAATAATAGAAGTGTAGAAATGTTTAGGATTTTATTGCTGATTTATTTTATTGCTCTGTGTACTGCAAAACATGAAAAAGAAGAGAGTGGCTTGTTGTTGTCTATTGATGAAATGATGATGTATTTTGGGTTGGTAAGGATACTGGCGGTAATTCCGGAAAAGCTTCTAGCAAAGGTGTTGGTTTTTTCCTTTTAAATTTTGGGCTATCGCTTAAAGCGTCAAAGCGATTAGCGCATTGGATTTGATGCCAAGTAGGTATGTTGTTGTTGTACGCACGCTAACTGTAACTGTTACAGTAATGTAAAGAAATAAAATGAAAAAGACAAAGAGAAAAAGCATGATATGCAAAAATTTGCGTAGACTTGATAAGCACAAAAAGCACAACCGATTGCCGCGAGAGTTAGTCGATGCCTGCTTTTGCAACTAAATTGTGGTGTCTGTTATTAACGGACAAAAAATATTCAAATGATATAAAAGCTTTTAGTTCATTCGTTAATGTGAATAATATATAATAAATATTTGTTCTGGTTTTGTGTTTATTTCTTTTAATTTTTATTTGTTGATTTAAATTGGTTATTGAATTGTGTAGGTTAATGTCTACTTTATTAAAATGATTTAATATGTTCTCTTGGTCTGTACTGTCTATTGTACCAAAAATAATATTTGGTCGCATGCCCTACCATGTCAATTAGTCCTGTAGTGTAGTGTGTGTTGAACTATGAATTCTCCCATTGCAGCATCTAACTGTTAGCTGTATAATGGTTCGTTGTGAGAGTTGTGGGTTTTCCTGTTTAATGATACGGACCTTTTCTGCGAGTGTATTATGGAAACGTTCAATGTTCCCATTGCCTGTATGGGAATTGGGTTTAGTTGTAGGTCTATCCCTTCTCTGTTCATAAGCTCTTGTATTGAGAAATTTTTGAATTCATTGTCAACTACTATCCTATTTGGTTTCCCTATTCGGGCTATATGTCCTTCTAATATTTCAGCTATGGTGAAAGAGTGTTTGTCTATAAGATGATATACAAATCCAAATTTGGAAAAATATTCCATTATAGTCCGAAAATTGTTCTTTATTATTGAATAAGTGTCCATATGAGCTTTTTCCATTTATTTTACTAGGAGTATCTGAAAGACGGATATTTCTTTTATGGGATTCCTGTCTTATCTGACAAGTTGGTAAGAATTGCGACTATTTATCACTCTGATTATGAATTCTAATATTTCAAGTAGTAAATTTGGAATCTTAGGCTTTGATATGTCTCGCTTATACCTGAGTGGTGGCATTCCCTTGTGTGATACAGTGATATTCGTTTTACCACCTCCTTCTCACTCCTTATATTTTATGTTATTGGAACAAAATTCTTGTATATTATTCTGTAAATGTCATTCCCCCCCAAAAGAAGAGTACATTGTCTATTATAGAAAAATAAATCGACTATTGTACAGATTAATATTTAGGACAAGTGGGTGAATTTCAATTTTATAATCAGTTTCTAAAGTCGTGTTGTGACTGGAATTTAACAATACATGTATTTTAACAATAAATAAACAATTAAAGATAACACCAATTAACAATGAGTAAGTAATGTAATGAAGTAACGTGTTATGTGAGGTCCACTGGTCTCACCCTTTTTAGCCTACGTTGCCGAGTTAGTTCATCTAATGGTAATTTATTCACACCATCGTTCGAACGCTGGGAAAGTTTGGTTTGGTATTTTCTGCTTAAATTGATTATTTCCTCATCTACTGTCGCAATTCTTAGGTCTCGATGAAGGTCCGTGTTGGTGATATACCATTGGGCTTTTGTGATGGTGCGAATAATTTTTGATTGTTGCCTCTGGATTAGCTTTATATTTGATTTTTGGCAACTCCCCATATTTCGGCTCCATATGTCCAAATTGGTTTAATAATTGTCTTATAGATTAGGAGCTTGTTTTCAAGTGAAATTTTTGTATTTGGTTTGAGCAGCCAGTGCAGTTGTCTTACTTTCATTTTGATTTGATCACGCTTTTTTTGTATATGGTGTTTCCAGTTTAGTTTACTGTCAATATATAATCCTAAGTACTTGGCTTCTTTTTGAATGGTTACGTCGTCTCCGTCAATATTTATATGGATTGGTATGAATCTAGTCTTAGTAGTGTATATAACTTGTACTGTTTTGTTTTTGTTTATTTTAATATGCCACTTTCTAAGCCAGTCAACTGTTTTATTAAAGTCTACTTGTAACATGGATGTTGCAGTATTTATGTTTTTGTGAGCACTTAGTAGTATTGTGTCATCGGCGAAAGTTGCAATCATCGACGAATTTTGAGTGGGACATGGTATGTCTGCTGTGTATAGGGTATATAATAATGGTCCTAGCACACTTCCCTGTGGAACTCCTGAGTTTATTTCTCTAAGGGTTGAATATTCGTCTGAGTATTTAACTAAGAAGTATCTACCTGTGCTATATGATGTTAATAGATGTGCTATATTTTGAGGGAATATATTGTTAAGTTTTCCTTTGAGTCCTTTATGCCAAACCTTGTCAAAAGCTCTTTCCACGTCCAAGAAGAGTCCAATACAAAATTTATTATCCTCAATGGCATTTAGAATTTTGTGCGTAACTCTGTGCACTTGTTGTATCGTTGAGTGACTTCTTCGGAAATCAAATTGGTGATTTGGAATGATGTACCTGCGTTCTATTATTGGCAAAAGTCTACTTCTTAAAATCTTTTAGAAGATTTTTGAGATTACAGGGAGTAGACTGATTGGTCTATAAGACTCTGCTTATGATGCGTCTTTACCTGGTTTCGGGATGGCAATAATCTCAGCTACTTTCCAGACTCTCGGAAAATAGTTTAGTCTGAACATAGCGTTAAAGATGTTTCTTAGATATTTTATAGCTTTTACAGGTAGTTCTCTCAGGAGTTTCCCATTTATTTTGTCATATCCAGGGGACTTTTTTTCCTTTATGTTATTATTAATGCATTTTCTTATTTTTCCTATGATGGTCTTTTCATGTTTTATATATTCTTAACCTCTGCTAATATCTGTCAGGCGTTTTATTAATGTCTGTTGGCCAATATGTTGGTTCGCCTGTACTCAAGTGTTTAGAGTTTGTGAACTGCATAGCGCTGAGGAGATTTTTGCCTTTTTTGTTCGTTAGCCTCGATCCCCACATAGTGTGTTTCGCGTTGAAATCACCGGCTGCAATGAAGCGTTGTCCAAGAGAGTTGAGGAAATTCTTATATTCTGTGTCTGTAATATTATGTTTTGGTGGGCTATATACAGCAGATATTGTGAGTGGTCCTACGAGATCATTAATTTGAATGTTCGTCGCTTGTATGTAGTTATGCTGATATGGCTCAAGCTCGTCGTGCTTTATGCACTGCTTAAGAATTATGGCTGTTCCACTGTGCGCTGTGCCATCGGGATGGTTTGTGGTATACACTTTGTACCCTCTAACTTGTATGAAGTGTTTGTTTGTGCAATGTGTCTCCGAGATAAGGGCTATGTCAATGCTGTTTCATGAAGAAGTATTTGTAGTTCGTCAATATGGTTTTTCAGTCCGTTTGCATTCCAAGTTATGATCCTTAATTTAGTTTCCATTTTGTTTGTCCATCTTCGATATGAGAATTGTTATGACGTTTATCATATTTGTGACTTGTTGAAACAATTGTTTCATCAGGTCTTTCATCTCAGTAATGTCAGTATTTATGTCAATGCGTCTACTTATGTATTCATTGGTTGGATTCGTGAGTTGTTCCTTCTTATTATTTCCGCCATTATTGTTGTCATTCTTATCATTAGCTACTTGAGCGTACGATAAACCGGTCTTAATTTTGTTTAAGTTTTGAATCTCGATTGGAGCTATTGCTACTGTCTCGGCCGGAACTTGGTGGCTATTTTCTCTAAGGGATGGAAATCTTTTTATTTTCAATGCCATGTATATCTCACAACCTTTGTAGTTTGCAGTGTGTGCAGCATCGCACAATGCACATTTTATTTGACCGTTGGCTTCAATTTTGCAGTCGATTGTTTTGTGTTTACCGGCGCATTTGACGCAGATCGGGTCTCTGGTGCAGAAATTTCTCGTGTGGCCGTATTTTTGACAATTTGAGCATTGCGATATTATGCGTTTATGGTGTGGGGGCTCGAAAATGATTTTCGTGCAGAGCAGTATGGTTATGTTATAAATATCTTTGTTGTTTTTTTGTTTTCAATTCAATGAAGAATAATGGAAGCGGTTTGTTCGTGACTTTTTGTTGTGCATTATGGATATTTATGACTTCATGCCCTAGGTCGAGAAATTCATTTTTTATTTCGTTAATGTCAGTGGCGTGGTGCATATTCCTGAGCACTACTTTAAACCCACGATCTTCCTTCGGTTTGAACGTGTAGTATTTCGTTCTGTGCTCTTGCAGCATCTTAATAACCGTGGAGTAACTGTTAGAATCGTTTGTTTGTATTCGCACCTCATTATTCTGCAGCGTTTTTAAAATGTAATTATATTTAATTAAATTTTTTAGAGCATTGCTAAGAACGCTAATTTGTTCGACGTCCTGAACATATATTGGTGGTGGCTTAACCGATTTGATATTTTTTGTGCTGGCAAATTTGTTGCATCGGAAACAGTTTCCTCACCACTGTTCGCTTGATTGTCATCGTCTTGAGAGAGGAGAGCGAACCTGTTGGTTGTGATTAGTGCGCTTAGCCAGTATTGTTGCAGTATTGTTTGCGTTCCGTTACATTGTTTATTTCTCTTGTTTTTGCTTGTGTTGTTTTGTTCAGCACTGTTATTGGCAGATTGTTTGCTCCTATTTCTCTTTAGGCTGGACTCTTGAGTGTTGGCGTTGTTTATGTTTTGTGTATCGTACTACTTACTTGATGTTGTTGTTGTTGTACTTACTGTGGATATAGAGGGAACAGATGATACAGCTGATCGTGTTGCCATGGTGGTTGTTATAGTTGTTTTTGCTGTTGTTGTGAACACTCCAACAGAAGCCAGAGCGAGCGTTGTTGTAGTAGTTGATGCAGTTGTTGTTGGTGGAAAAGAGGAGAGCGGCGTCGTTGGTAAAGCACATTGTGCTTTCCACGGCAGAGGCTGCATTTTACCTGTGGTCATAGAGCTCTTGATAGTTAGTTGTTCGGTAGAGCGAGAGGCTGCGGGTGCCTGTATTGATGATGCGTTTTCACTTCGTGGGTGTGAAATTGTTTGCTGTATTGCGGGAGAGCATGAACGCTCTCTCCAAATTAGCGGGAAGTGAAGCCTGGGTAGATTCTCTGTTATTGTTGTTGATGATGAAGTTGTTTGAACCGTTTGATGATGAGATAAGATATGCATTGTTGTTTTTTGTGTTAACAGCTTTTTGAACGTGGGGTACGCTCATGCTGTTCTTTGCTGGCTGATTTTGATTTTGCATGCTTCGCGCAGTCTGGGGACTGCGTTCAACAGGCATTTTTGAGTCCAGAATAGCCATGACTCTTTGTTTTAGTAATTGTTGTTTTATCTTTCGTTTAGTTAAATTTGGAGTGCGAGAGTAGATTACAAATCGACTTAACACTTCGAATTCAGTTGACCGAATGAATACTTTTCCTTTTAAGTTTTGACTTTTTCAAATGTCTTCGCAGTTCACTAAGAACTTTTCCTCAATGTATATTACTTTGTGTCTATGTATGTTTTTCTCATCGGTTGCTTTATTTTTCATTAGAATGTATTACAAAAATTAATTCGCTTAAATTTTTAATTTAAATTTTTTCTAGCTGCTCATATAGTTGTTCAGGTCGGACGTGTGGTCGATACCTTCTTCTTAGGACTTTTTTGATAATAGTCGTATTCCCGAATATGTTGTAGTGCCGTCTTTTCTTCACCCTGTATCTTTTCCAGAAATATTGTGGTTACCGCCGCTTTCTTGCTTTCCTCGTTTTCTATTTTTCCCAAATAATGTGCGACACAATGTATAAAACCCTGCCGGTAAATGACATTATTTGTTTAATTTCGGCTACTTCCCGAATTCAAGTTAGTTTGTCCTGTTACTGACTGCTGCATATGTCCAAGATAAGTTCAATTAGTTTACCTTGCTTAACATGAATCGGATCGTTCCGATTATAAGTGCGCACAAACTTGTTTACTTTTTTAACTAACGAAGTGAGAGGTACACCAAAGACCTCGTTGTACTCTTGGAGAAGGAAGCCAGTGCCGGTACTTTCGCCCATGGCTACCGGCTTCACTGAATTCTGAGTCTTAGGTTGCTCAGACTGCTTTTTCGTTGCCCTTTTGGCTTCTGGTTCGTTTGTGGTGGGGTTTGCTGCTGTTGTTGTGGTGCTTTCTTGGTTGTGTTTAAACCACGGACTGCTTGCCCGAAGCTGACCCCGTCGGACACTTAATTGTTAACTGACTTCACTATGAAGCTCTTTTTAGCTCTTCTCAGCTTTCCGTTCCTGAACTTTCTACTTCAGGCTTTGGTAAACTGGATACTTTCTATAATTGGTTGTGTGCCCACTTGTATTACAGTTTATACAGAAAACTGAAGAGAAGGGAACATTTTCCCCTTGTTCGTTTGACTTGGGAAGAGGACAACTCCCCGTATCATGAGTAATGTTGCACTTAACGTATCGGTACTCCAAATCACAGTTCGATGCAACGTGATTATACCTTTGACATTCTTACACTGTAGAATTGTGTAGTTGTGGAACTTTTGGAATTCCTCCTTCGCCTTAATTTTCAATAATTCTTCAACAACTACAGAGTTTTCAAACTGTATAAACCAGTGAACCCCCTTGAATTTATTTATTTTAAGAATTTTGAAATTCTCAATTTGTTTACTCTCGATTGCCATTTTTATATCGCTTTCGCAGTAGTACTGCGGCATGTTTTTTAATATCGAAGTTAAGGGGGTTTTGCGCCTTTGGCGTGAATGTGAAAAACCTAGAGTCCCTTGCTACTAATAGGTTTTTAAGCTGTTCTTTCAGCAGCTTGTTCTCATTTGTTAGCGCTTCGATGAGTGCGCTATGTTGTTGGAGCAGTTCTCTCAATTTTTGGAATTGGGAGATCTCAGGACCGACCGTCATATTTCGATTAGCCGCAGCTGCACAACTGACGTGTGAATTGCCGTCTTGCGAATCGGTTTCGTTTGAATAACCATCAGTAATGGCAAGTCCTGTTTATGTGCATATTCCTCTTCAGACACGTAGGAGTCATAGTATTCCTCCATTTCCTGCTCACCGGATTGGCGCTTCTCTTCATCGTATTCCATGGCTTCTAGCGTCTTCTCGCTCATTAGCGTTTTCTCAATCACTAGCTTCGCTTCGCTGCGGTTTAAATAGTATGAAAGAAAAAACAAACAAGTTGAATGTTTTATTTTTTATTGCAATGCTCTAAGATACATTTTTAGTTTTTTGGTCGTGTGCATAAACAAATAGTGCCCATGGTTTGCCTACGCAAGAGCACGCATCATATAGTTACCCATGCGAAAAGACTGGGACCTCCAAATTAATTCCACACATTCCCAAAGAATAGTGTGTAGCCACGAGCTTTTCCGTGACACCTTGACTGCGAATCAAATGAGTACAAGAGGAACTGCAGGGTGCTTTTAGAATTAAGCGTTGAAGGAGCCCGAAAACGAAACCACAATTATATGAACGCAATTCCTTCAATTGCCACGAAACGCAATAACACCCTGACACTTCTTGAACTCTACGATATTCACTTTTTAATAGTAATGATACACTTAAACAATCTGTAGCACTATATTTATAAACAAAAAGGATCTGCCTACCATAACAGCTGAGAGCGTTTCCAGTCTATAACAGCTGCATGTTACATTCCACTAAAATTTCGAACATATATATGTTAATGCTAAGTTAATATAATGCTAAATTAATCCTACGTTTGCTGGGCGGAGCTCATAACCAAACATACTCCCCCCGTTGGAGAGCGCGGGTCTTCAACGTCATCTTGCTTCGGCAGCGGACACATCTTGCGGACGGCCCTTCTTATATTTCCAGTTGCAGTCCTGAGGTCAGCAACTCGTGCCACGCCATCTGCTCTAGCAATCAACTCTACACCATCGCTAATGGCCACTTGAGAGGCGGCAAGTTTTCATCCTTGACGAGAACAATATCACCGACGCGAAGCCCAGGCTGAGATATGCGCCACTTGAAGCGCTGTTGAAGCAGCGTGAAATACTCCGACCGCGTCGAGCTACAAATGACTTAATCACGCATAGGAACGAATCAGTGGTGAGCGTAGTTGCAATTTCCAGCCAATGGACAATGGACAGCCCATGTGGTTAGGCATGTGAATAGTATGCCCCACCTCCTCTCGATGCGTCGACAAACGACTATCTGGATAGGGCCAAAGTAATCAATACCAGTATAAGTGAACGCTCGCGTGTGTGGCGAATACCGCTCCGCAGAGATATCACCCATACCCGGTGGCTTTGGTTGAGCTAGCCTTATACGACATGCTGGGCAGGCTTTCGTAACTTCCCTCACCAGAGCTCGTAGATCTCTGACCCAATAACGCTGACGCATTTAATTGACGACGATCTCGTTATGCAGATGATGATATCGTTTATGATATGATTCGGTGTCTAAAATTATAGGGCGCTTCACGTCGACTTCGATGCCTTCTATTGCGTCGATTCGTCCTTTGACGCGGAGAACGCCCAAATCCTCTAAAATGGGAGAACACTTGTATAATAGGCTTTTACGATTTTTTACTCCTCCTTCGGCATTTATGGCGATGATCTCGTCGTGAAACTCTTCTTGTTGGCATACTCGTATAAATATTGCGTCAGTTTCGCTGTCTCGCTTTAACTGCAGTAGGCCACTTAGCAGTTCACCGCTCGGCCCCTTAAACACGGCGCGCAAGAAGTCTAAGACAGACCTCTGGGCAGATCGGAGACGCTCTAATTTACTAAAGCGTTGGGGATCTGCCATTTTTGTCATGGTATGTCATATGTATATTATTTGTTTCTAGGGCAAAGTTTGTTGTTGGCCATTTCATTTCGCACAGATATAAGAACTCGGGCCCAACAAACCAACGAATTGATGCATTGATTTGCGGCATCTTTGTACATCTCGTACCGTCATCTGCAACATTGAATGCCGTGGGCACCCAGTGCCAACTTGACACATAGGATCCTTTAAGTATTTCTCCAATACGCAACGAGACGAATTGTTGAAATTTTCGAGCATCACTCCGGATCCAACAAAGTACATCCATCGAGTCAGTCCAGAAAAGACGTCGATCGATGTGAACAGTGAGCTCAGACTCCACACACTTCGCGAGACGAAGCCCAAGGACAGCAGCCATCAACTCCATTCGCGGTATAGCAGGGCGACGCGAGTTTTCGCCGCTACCAATGAGCAACGAACTTCACCTTTAATTTTTTCTAATTTAACAAAAATGAGTCCCGGACCCAAATGCAAACAGTACAACAAGGAGGGTGGCAAATGAATAGTCCAATGTGGACAGTGCGCCACTTGGTATCACTTCAAATGCGTCAGAGTGACAGACGATACCGTGGTAGACACATACTGGAACTGCGGAGTCTGCTTCCCCACAAATCCGTCCCCATCAACACCGATAGCGTCTGCTCAACTTAATATTGAGAATCCCCTCGCAGCCACAGTAGTGTACGCTTCGACGACGAGTAGTAAGCACTGGAGGCATCACAAATAAAGACGATTCATGCAGCTGCTGGATTTCACATCCGCAATTGGGCTCCAAACAGCAGCGACGGCGTTGTTAAGCTCCAAACAAGTTTATCGGCCCAAGAACTGGGAGCCAGCGAAAAAATTTCCGGTATGTATTAGGGTCCAAATAAAGACGTTTTTAAATACATTTTCAGATTTGCACGGTTTCTACGATAATTCTTAGAAGAAAGTGCGGCACGCACAATAAGAGAACTGCTTCTAGTTCTAATGTCAATATTTGACCCCTTGGGATTTCTCTCTTTTTTGTTAATTCGTTTATTTCAATTAACTTCATCTATTATAGTTTTATACTAGTATAAATAGTGGTGGCTTTCTTTCATCAGAAAAGATAACCTGGATGGTCCCTATGGTTTGTGAGGTTCTGGCTTGGCAAGAGAAAGGCTCCTATCATATCGAAAAGTGCTGATAATATTAAGGTTTTAAAATAATTTTTTCATTCATTTCATTTTTAAATAAGTAAAATGAAGTTGAATGGACGGCCTAGCAAGACAATGCTAGGATACACTTAATATGTGAAACAAAAAATTCGTTTTTCTCAAAAAACATACATGTTTTATACTTACACAGCTGATTTATAAGGGTAATTGAAAATATTTTCTGTTAAATTCATGAAATAAGGGTGTTGGGGCAACGAGCTGACACTTAATTCTCAAACAATTTTCTTATTAAATATGATGCAATTTATTTTATATACATATAACTGCCAAATAATTTCTTATTAAATATAACGGTAAATGTATAATAAGCCCAATCCACTTGTACGTTTATTGTTTATTTAATAATAGTTACAAGAAGAAACCCCTTGGTTTGACTTCTTTCAGCAAAACTCGTGCTGATCAACACAATGTGAATTATTACGAACAACTACTGGTCTCTCCTTAGACGATGATTAATAGCTTCTGATTTTGTTTGAAAACTTAGCTAGCTTCTATAGATAAAAAAATATGCGTAGAACATGGAGAGAGTGGAATTGAAAAATGTGGATAGAGAACTAAAAAACGGGTAGTGCTAACACAGGGTATTACAATACAAACTTAATTATATGGCTAGTGAGCCGAACAAAGGGCATTTCATAATAAATACGCAAACAAAAATACCGTCACCTCCAGGCAAGCCGCCACATGTATTTTGTGTTGTGTTAGCATTCGATCATCCCTTTATAAAATATTTAAAATAACCCTCTGATCTTATAAACACGAAACGCACCTTAGAAGTGAATTTACGATAGCAGATATTTGACAAACAAGCGTTCATAGCTCTTCGAAGCTCAAAGTTGAAGTTTCAACCATGCACCGAAAGTGGTACCCGGCCGCCAAAGTGGGGTGAGCGAGGCGGGATGAATCATCAGTCAATTCCTTCATCCAAACAGTGATGCTTTTTGATTAACATTGATAATAGAATAACTTCCTTAACTCTGTAAGATCATTTTTACACCCAACAAAATTCATAGCATTGTCAGACCAAATGCACTTAGGCCTGCCAAGAGCAGAATAAATCACTTTTATAAGGCGGTGAAGGAGTCCATGGATAAAACTGCAACCAATTTTATATGAACCGCCTTTGTATTGAAGCAAACAAAGATGGATATGTAAGACTTAGCCGATGGCCGATTTCTTATTTGCGAATGGTAGTAAAATGGTCCGCAAAAATCCATTCCTGTAATTAAGAATGCTCCATTAGATTTTAATATGTGCAGATCACTTATGATTTCGTCGATGATTTTGGGTTTACTTTGAAGCAAACCTGGATGGCGAGATTCAAAGTGAGGCCAAATTCACTAATAAATGGATTGAGCAAGTGAAATTTGCTCGATATAGAAACATGACGCCCTGATTTCAAATTGGTGTAATTATTTGCTAAGCTAAATCTTTGGACCATGCCCAGCAATACATATGTTCCTTGCTGGATATCTCTAACTGACGGAGAGCTAGAAAAGTTAATTGCTTCTGCTGTCTGAAGCGAAAGCGGATCATTTCCTCGACGGGTATTGACTGACAAATGAAAAAAATCCTCTGCGCGACGACTTGTATATACAAATATACTTATATACAAGGTCAAGTGTTTTAGTAAAATTATCATCATCACGAAATTGCAGAAGTTTCTCCCTATCTTCATCGGCAATATGATCTATTAGGTATGTTGGAGCACCACTTTAGTAATTTAAAATTCCATTCAAGCAAAAGTATCGATGTTTGACGTTTTATTGCAAGTGAGCGACCTAATCTACCCCGGAAATCATGCCATCAAGGGCTATATGGTGCATTGATCGAATTGCCAAAAATTAAGCTGGCTTAGTGTCATAAGTAGCTGTGTGCAAACGAAGGATTTTCAGCTCTTCACAGGAATTATGCCACAAAATCCATTGAAGAAAACTGTGTGGTTGTCTGGCCACCAGTCGAGGCTATTTTGAATGTGCGAAAGCGCCATTGCCATTAAAATGTCATTTAAAGAAGAGCTTCTTGAAGTGGCAGAAGATCCGACAAATACGACTCTCTATTTAGTTGTACTGCTATCAACTTTAAATGCGCTGTAGGCGGTTTGCGGGGGAAGATGTATTGATATTAGGAGGCAAATCAACTATGCGAGTCATATTATTCAGTGGTAAATACTTATCCATAAAGGCGTCGTATTGATTTCGCACGTCAGGACGATTGTTTAAACTTCTTCCCAAATGCTTAAATCGAATGAGCGCTTGTTGATATGAATCCCCCAGCTTCAGAAAACATAACTTGAATCATCTGACTCTTTTTTTGATTCAGTCCTCAGTCAACTGATAAACTTACAAAACATTAAAAAAAAAAAATTTGAATACGTTGTTCGTTTCATTAAAATCAAAACGCTCCATAATTGCCTATATGCCTATAGATGGTAATAGTAAGAAATTTTAAAGTTAGCAGAACGTCCAAATGAACCAGATATCTAAGCCGGGATAATAAAATATAAAACCCAATTATCGTTTTGTATCGGTTGATTCTAGGCCGTCCTCCCTTCTATACTATTTACTAATGAGAAAACCCTTGGTCACCGGCATACCAACACTCTTTTTAGAGAAGCTGATCTGTCGCACCCTACCCCTGTAAATCTTGTTCCCTCGAGGAGAAGCCGAAACCAACTATTCATTTTAGTCTTAACAACGGTTTGAGTCCTCCCGTCTTGGCATTTGCGCTCAATAATTTTTGTAAAAGGATATCACCAGGCTACAGTAATTCGTCCTTTGTAAAATAAATAGCGTATCCTTAAAGATGGTGTCATGTTCAAAATCTGATTTCCCCGCTTCAATGATGCTTACGACCCTCCTCGAGGTTACCTATAAGATCCAAGAGGACAGACCGCGTAAGACTTTCAAGACATCAGTAGGTGTGGTGCGTATTGCACCGTTGATTCAATGCTCTGCAGACCTTTGCAGCCCTCAAATTTTTTTCCCGTATGTTGTCTTGTTCATCGGTGTAGACGTTTTCTTTGCTTATCTCGCAGTAATTTTTGTAATCGGCATTTTTTACTTTCTTGCGAAATTCGCGACTTTTTTTTCTCTGTTCGTTCCCATTACGTGTCAGTGACCACAGAACAGAAAACTTAAGCTTTACGATGGCATGCGGGTCATCAAATATTGGAGAGAATAGGTTTTTTCAACTAACAGAAAGCCCAAAAAATAAAAATAAAAGACAGTATCAAAAAGTCTCTCTTGACTTGACAAAACCCCAAATATCACTATCCTCAAAAAATTAAGATAAGGCGGTAACGGACTACGTCTGTTTCACTGTCCACAGAGCCATAAAGCTTCTCATCAAGGACGTCATATCAATCTCAATGCTCCGCCATGGCGGTCTTCTAATGTTCATCAAAAGCATGGAAACAGCTGAAAAATTTTTGAAAGCTAAAGAGCTCACTAGAATATGCGAAATTACATGCTCCATTTATGCTCCCTACCTCAACAACATCCCTGAGGAAGAAATCGTCGAGGATGCCACCGCCTCAACATACCACTTCCATCTACAAATTGCACAAAATTATTAACGGAACCGCCAAGCCTTCAGGTGTAATTATCATTATATTTGACCTGTACAACTAATTAAAAATTTCTTGGAATACCGTCAAAGTACGGGAGTATATTAATAACCCCATGCGGTGTAAGTCATGTCAGTGACTTACACACAGTAGCCACACAGCAAAACACTGCAAAAACGTCCCAGTCTGCGTAAATTGCTACCTACCCGCACACTCCCTCTGAATGCAGGGGCATTCATTGGGCCAACTGTAAAGAGTAACATGCCTCATCATCAATCTGCAAAAAATACCAAGACCAATGGGAAATTTTAAAATTAAAGATAAGAAATAAGTGTACTTTTCATAAACCGCAAGCCCACGTCTAACCGATGTGTTTAGTTACTCCCCGACAACTGCTTCCCCACCGTCAAATAATGCAAACAAAACAGAACCAAAAAGCAAATATCATAAGCTCAGCGTCCACATCAAAACAGTTTCTTCCTTGAACTCTCCTTCTCACTCCACCACAATCGTCTCAAAAGCAACGCTCCCCTGTCCCATCTCCTCCACCATTGCGTTATCTACTGATAACATAGAAACAAAACACATGGAAACCACATAAATTTCTAGAACAAACTCTCTAAACACGCAAAATTACTCTACTATTTTGGCAAAATACATGCTTACAACCAGCCATACAATTCCCACCAACTTAAGCGACTTATCGGAGACGTCAATATCAGAGGCCGATTAAGTATCAGAACTCTTTGATTTCCATCTTATATACATAAAACTTATTTTCTTAATTCTCATGCCTATTAAAATAGTGCAGTGGAATATGAATGGATTTAAAAATAACTACCACAAATTAACTATAGTAATAAAGGACGTTATATGTATAAAAGAAACACATAAACCTTTCTTTAATCAAAATATAAACGTTCAAAAATCATTTGTTGGTTATTTTAAAAACCTGAATACCAGCCCACTATCTTAAAAGAAGATTGGTTTTCTAATTAAACGCCACATTTCCCACAAACATATCACAATTGATTCACAAGTTCTCTGTGATGCTCTTCAGTTAGAGGTAAATCCTATAATTACAATCATGAACTGCTATATTTCTCCCTGTCAAACTTTTTGGAACATCTATCTCCCAACTTAATAAACTGCTTGTCTTCGTTGACGACTTCAATTCATGGAGCTCACTTTGGGTTCGTTGGTGACTAATTCTGGGGGAAAAAAAATTTAAAAAACCATATCCAAGGCCAACCCGTTATTTTAAACGATGAGTCATCGACACACTTTTCTTCGCATAACTCTTTCACCCACGTTGACCTAACTGTTGCCTCTCCTCAAATACTCCATAGATGTCAATGGGCAAAAGCTGATTCACTCTATGGTAATGACCATTTTCCTATAACTACCTCCAAAGTTCAAGACCGAAAAATACATCCCAACTTGCAAATACAAAACTGATTTGGCAAACTGGGTCAAGTTCCGCAGTGAGCTCTCCTTGTACAAGATCCCTCACATTGTAAACAATATCTGCCAAGAAGTAGCAATTTTAAATAAAGCTGTAAGGTAAGACGTAAACTGTTCTATGCCAAAAACCAATTGCGTCCCTCAAAAGACCAAAATTCCATGGTGGAACTCATCTCTAAACGAACTACGTCAATCAAAACAAGCACCCGAAAGCCTTTTAGCACACAAAAAAGCTAGGGCCACATTTAAAAAGCAAGATAAATTGTCAAAGAGGTCTTCACTCTCCGATTTTACTGCGGGTATTTTCGAACAATCTACTAAAAAAAAAAAATTGGGCAGATATTAAAACTCTCACGGGCATCCCACAACCCCCATTAAATTCATTTCTACCAGCCAAGGGCTATTATCTTCATTCAAGGATATAGTGAAAGCATTTGGTGCCCACTGGTCAAATTACTCGGAGAACTGCAACTTTTTCGGCGAATACTTAAACTGCAAATACACCTCACTTTCTGCTATATCTGCACCCACCGGCTTATCAGCATTGGCCAAACCCTTAGAATCTTGCATTACACAAATTGTATTTGAAACTGTATTGGCTCGAACCTCTTACCTCTTAAAAATCTTACCACCAAGTCGGGGCTACTGAAAATCTTTCATTAAATTATAGAGATTGGCATGTATCCTCACTAATGGTCTACTGAGATAATTGTGCCTACTAGTTACTAAAGTAGTAGATGAAAATTGTTACATATATGTAGAAAACATAATTGCTCTTTGCAAAGCATACCATATAAAAATGGTATTGTTGAAAATGTAGAGTACCTCAAAATTCTTGGAATCATATTTGACACTAGGTTTAATTTTAATCGTCATTGTACTAAACTTAGATCACAATAAAGGCTATTTCACAATTTCCACGGATAGCCTGTCAATCATGGCAGCAGTAAAAACCTAAACTGCCACAACTCTAAACTCTATCGTTAACCGCAACTTCTTGGTAGGTAGTCAAACCAATGTTATCAAACTCAAAGGATATTTTTCAAGGCTTATATTTCAAAATCTATTATTGTACCGTCTGGGGTCCCTTAAGTCTGTCATATAGGACCTTTACTTTTCAGTATATTCATCAACGACTTATCAAACACTCCCATAGTTAAACTATTTTCTTGCCTCAACGGCCTCTCTCAGCGGTTCCTTCATCCGAGTGGTTTCGACTCTTTATCTACTTGGTGTTCCACTAACTATCTTATACTTAACTCTAATAAATGCAAACTATGTCATTTTTCGTTGTAGCTTTTAGTTCAAACTCATATCACATCTATGGTAATAGGTCGAAACATGTTTATCAATTTATTGATCTTGGAATTTTGTTTAACTCCAAGCTGCATTTCGTCACCCACATTTCCTCTTCAGTCTTTAAGGCCAGAAGTGTCCTTGGTTATATTAAACGCTGCCCTAAGGAATTTAACGATTCTCATTCCACCAAAGTGCTGTACACCTCACTTGTTAGACATGTTGTTGAATATGAATCTTGTGTTTGGAATCCTCAATATCAAAGGTATGTTAATTGTATTGAGTCTGTTCAAAAAAAGTTTCTACTCCTTGCTTTCAGAAATCTTTTCTGGGAACTTATTGCGCGCCTTCCATCATATCGGAGTCGTTTGAAATTGATCAATCTTCTTACTTTATTTAGTCGTAGAACAATACTAGGTGTGACCTTCATGCATAATTTTTTCTACGGTAATATTAACTCACCTTTCTTACAGAGTTTGATCAATTTTTTTTAAAATTTGTTTATTAATTTAGTTGTATATATATATTCTATAGATCTATACAACGTAATGAAAAAGTTAAACTAAGAAAAAACATTATTTTGGATTTTTTAAAAATTAAAATTAGAACTAAAAACTACGACTAAAACTAATACCGAACTAACTAAGAAGATATGCTATGTAGAATCTACAAGCTACCACTTTCTCCGCTGCAATTCAACCCACAATAATTGTGTTTATTTTTTAGACTAAGCTTTGCAACTTTAATAGATATAGATTAGTCGAATCTATCTTGAGATGTTACTGAAATATCTACATTAATAGCTTTTACATTCGTTCTTCTGTATCTGTGATAGAATATTGGTATGGCTGAAACAAAAAAATCGTTTTTGTTCAAAAACAAAAAGGCCTCTGGGGGTACATATCCACTATAAAAAGTATTCTTGATATACATATTCCCCACTTGTGTGAGTATGGCCCGACAATTAAATTATTGATGAAGCAATCTGCACTTATTTGAATATGACTTCTTATTAACTTAATTATGAAATTGTCAAATCCAATAATATTTCCAAAATTATATAACTTTTTGTTTGAGAAATATTTTGTTTAGTCACTTTGTGGGGTTCTATATGAAGAGGTGCATACTCTACGGCATTTTCTTTCAAAAATACGAATTCTATCCATAAAGGAAGGTGAAATGTTAAACCAAATTGGGCTACCATATGTTAAGATTGGACGTATTAAAGCTTGATGCATTAATACTTTCACCTTGTTATTCATGAATTTTGAGTAAAACAGTGATTTATATACGAAACTTATTTTTTTGCTTTGGTAATCTTCTTGTTGACGTGATCATTATAGTATAAAAATTTTTCGATGTCTATTCCGAGGTACTTTACCGACGAGTTATTTAAAATTATCGAGTTTGAATTGTCAAATTTTCTTTTAAACTTCATCCAATTCCGACGTATATTTTAGTTGCATTTATTCACCTGAGGTCTGAATAAAATTGTTTCGCATTTTTCAATATTTATTTTAAGCTTCCACTTTTTAGCATATGTGCAAACTCCATTGATTCTGTTTTGGAAGTTCTGTTGTATAGTATCCACTCTATTGTCTGCATGATATACAATTATGTCATCTGCAAAAGCTATTATTTTGTACACTTTGTTCATTAAACCAAGTAAGAATAAATTGAATAGGGTGGGGGAATTAACCGTACCTTGTCGGAGGCCATCAGTAATTTTAAATTCTTTAGTACCAATATTGCCGTTGTTACAAGTAACAATTTGTTTACCACTTATCATATTGTAAATTAATATAACCATTTGAAGAGGGAATGTACAGTGTGCCACTTAAGTGAGTATACAGCAAACATTTTCATGACTTTTTGTGTATTAAGCTTCATAACTTTTTTGATTATTCATATTTTATTATAATTCAAACGCAGTAGTATTAATTGAATATTTGTCAAGGTATTTGGGAAAATTTTGTTCTTATTTTGCATTGGTGTATCCTTAATAATAAGAAAAAAGCACGAAGATATCGAAAATTCACCTCCACAAAAGTATGATGTATGATGACTTTGGTGGAGGTGAATTTAAATTAATTTATGTTTAAGTGATTTTGATATTAGATGTATTAAAAGAGGTTTTTGAAAACTGATCGGTCTCAATCTGATTTTTAATTGCCAAAAATCTGTTGAAGCAGCTATCAGTTAAGGAATGAATATTGTTATCTGGATCTCTTTCTTTAGGAGAATGAACAGATTGAATGCTCCTACAATATTTAAGATGTTATCCTGACCTCGTATAATGAAATTATTAGACGCCTGATCTTTTTCAACTGCTTCAGTTGATATTTCGGCTCTATATTTCCTGATATTTCCCTTCAAATGGTACTTTTGACAAATTGAGATCTATTGATTTGTTATGCCTGAAATTTGTTTTAATTTGTTTATACATGTATTGTGGATCTTTTGTATACATTTTTGTCGGTTTATTTTCAATGTGTTTGTTGACAGAAAGCAACACATTTTCATGAACTAGTTTCTTAATTAGTTTTAAATTTATTTTTTGGGTATTTATATGGCGATCAGATAAGCACGTTCTAGTCTATGTTTTTTAATTATTATTAGAATTGCTTTTTTCAATATATAAACTTTTAAGCGTTTAGCTAAAGTATTTTTAAACATTGTTCCTCCCCGAAAATGTAGGTACAGCCTCAAATTATTCTCAAATTATTTTATGTAGTTTGTCTAGGTCGACATTTATCTATATATTACTGAGATTTCGTGTATTTGGTGTCAACATTTCATAATTCTTATGTTGCTAATTTAATTTTTTAACTTACTCCAATTGGTTTGTGTGAAGTTGTGTTTGCAGAAGTATTTTCCTCACGAAAAATTAAATGTTGTGACTGACTTTTTCGTTATAATCATCATCTTTGCATTGAAATCACTGTCATAGTCAAGAGTTTTAAGACAATTGACTTAAGGATTTTCTCTTGCAATGTGGATTCTAGCATATGCTAAGCTAGAATTAGCTTGCAATTGTTGTTGTTTTTGTAAATTATATTTTTAAGTGCCGAGGGGGTAGAATTTCCCATATCTTCAGAAGTGTCTTAGCTATATAAAGTAATGTAGAGCTCTAGGTAACGCCACCTCGGTGGTCCTGGGCTCAATGAAAGGAAAACCCCTATGTGCACCTCCTCGTGGCAGAGAGTGGGTAACGCTAACGCACAAAGTTGAATATACTGCAGAATCGAGACTTACGAGAATGTTGCACTCTGGCGAAGAGGAGGCAGATAGAGGTCCAAGACTCGATGGTGTGGGCATCATGCTGACCAAGGAAGCTACTAAAAGTCTAATCTCCTGGAAACCGGTTTCGGCAAGGCTTATGACGGCGAGGTTTAGCTCTAAAGTCACCATTATTCAATGCTATGCCCCAAGGAATGACGAATCAGAGGACGAAAAGATTTTTTTTTTATACTCATCTGAATTCAGTATACAACAATGTTCTAGGGGGCGACATCATTATCATCATGGGGGATTTTATTGCCAAAATTGGATCTGATAGCATAGGTCTTGAACGCGTTATAGGAAAGCATGGCTTAGGTCAGCGTAACTAAAATGGTGCTATGCTTGTCGACTTCTGCAACGCTCATCAACTTGTAATTGGGGGTTCTCTATTCCTCACAAGACCTTCCACAAAATCACCTGGGAATCTCCTGATGGTCGAACTAAAAATCAAATCGACCATTTCATCACACAGCAGAAATGGAGGAAATCACGAAAGAAAGCCTGACGCAGGTAGTGACTATCGCTTACTACTGGGTTTGCTTCGCTTACGAACAGCTGTTGCTCAGCGTCGCTCAGACGGTATAGCAAGGAGACCCATATTGAAAACAAACGTTCTAAATGACCCCAATATACGTCGTAATTTCGCCAACACACTCGACGTCAAAACGTCAAACTTACAAAACGCTGGGTTATCGATGCCATGTGAGGTTAAATTAAGAGTGGGTTTCATGGAAGCTGGAACTGAAACTGTACCAAAACAGTCAAGAGCGAGAGATTCCTGGATATCCCAAGACAACTGGGACAAAATCACATATCGCAGATCACTTAAAGTAAGGATTAATTTAGGGAATGATGCTCAGCGTAAATTGATTCTAAGGAACGAGTATAGAGCATCTCATAAGACAGTGCAGTGGTGTGTGAGACGTGATAAGAGGGCAAGGGTGGAGAAACTTGCGGAGAATGCGGACAATGCTGCAGGAAGAGGAGATGCAAGAGAACTGTATAAAATCACTAAAGACATTGTCGGTCACCGTAGCAGCACTAACAGTAACCATCCCGTGTTAGATTTGAACGGCAACCTTTTAGTGACGATAGAAGATCACCTACAAAGATGGAAGGAGCACTTTTGTGCAGTGCTAAATGACGACCACAATGTAGAACTGAATCCTCAAACAACATACGCAGATCTTCTAGAGGTATTGACACCAGTTCCCCAACAAGCACAGATATTAAAAACGCGATCCATTTCCTAAAGAAAAATAAAGCAGCTCGACTTGACGGTATTCCCACTGAATTCCCAAAAGCAGACCCTGAAGCAGCTTCCAGTGTTTTGCTTAAACTATTGCAGGCTGTTTAGAAGAGTGAAACTTACACACGGGAATGGAAGGATGGAGTTATTGTTAAGTTACCAAAGAAAGGGAACCGCAAAAACTGTTATAAATGGCGCGGTATCACCATTCTGTCTGTTTTTTTCCGAAATTAATGGCAACTATTGTTCTCGAGAGGATAAAATTCAGGATCGGTTCTACCCTCAAGAGGCATCAGGCGGGGTTTCGTAGTGGCCGATCATGCGTCAACCACATCAACACCTTGCGAATCATACTTGAACAATCGTCTGAGTACCAATCACCAATGTACCTCATTTTTGTAGATTTTGAGAAGGCGTTTGATCGGGTTATTCGTGAATGCATCTGGAGATCGCTTATTGCGAGAGCTATCCCCGAGAAAATTGTCGCTGTTATTAAATAGTCTTACAACAACGCAAGGTGTTTCGTTTTGCACAATGGACAGCTTTCCGACTCCTTCAAGGAGTCTCACAAGGACTCCGTCAAGGAGTGAGACAAGGAGATGTCTTGTCAATAATTCTGTTTTTGCTGGCAATTGACGATGAGATGACTGCCATGGTGGGTGAAACTGAAAGACATGGTATCCAATGGAGTCTGTTTGACAAACTTAGCCACATAGACTATGCTGACGATATATGTCTCATGGCAAAGAACACGGCTTGGTTAAATTAAATATGTCATTCGCTGCAACTACATGGGGAAGTGGCTGGCTTAAAGATCAACGCAAATAAGACAAAAATAATGACAACGGGCCAAAGCGCACAACAAGTTATTCTAAGGCAGGGACCTTGAGAACAGGACCTTCTCAGTGGTACTGGATGGTGTGGAATCTAGCATCAAAGCTATTTGCGCAGGTGTCCCCCAGGCTAGCTTTTTAGGGCCTACACTCTATACCCTGTTCACGCACGACATGCCCACTGGGTCAGAAATACCACTGAAGGATCCTCTGGATCTGATCATTGCCACGTTTGCAGACGATACGGACATCCTCGTCAGAAACAAGTGCATTTACGAAGCCACGCTCTCACTGCAGCAATACCTGCACATTTTTGAAAACTGGACACGACGTTGGAACATTTGCATTAAAAAGCAAATGTGCCAATATTACGTACGCCTTACAGCCGGATTTCTGTCCGGGAGTTTTCATTGGAAACCAGCTGCTGGAACACTATTCAGGTTACAAATACCTGGGTGTGTATTTGGATAGGCGGCTAACTTTCAAGAAGCATATTTTAAGTATCACGAAATCCTTAAGACATAGGATTGGTAAATTGCATTGGCTTTTAACTAGCAGGAATAAATTGTCCTTGGGAAATAAGGTGAACTTTTACAAAACCATAATTTCTCCTGCTTGGCGATACGGTTTGCAGGTGTATGGCATAGCAGCGAGGTCAAACATAACGAAGGAGAGAGTACTGCAGGCCAAGACATTGCGAATGTTTACTGGTGCCTCTTGGTTCATGCGAACGGCGGACCTTGAAAACGACTTAAAAATACCGAAAATTGGCGATGTGATAAATCGTCAGGCCAACAAATATATAGAGAGGTTAAAAAATCATCCAAATAAACTAGCAAGGCGCCTTCTAAAACGACGCAGAATTGGAGGATTTAGGATAGCGAGACGGCTGAGAAGATCGCACCCTTCCGACCTCCACAACAGATCATTTTAATATTATATCTACACTTTACTATATCCCCACTTATTATTTAAGTTGTTTTGTTAATTTTTGTATATTGAAGTTGTTCTAATAATAACAGAAAAATTAAATATAAAGGAAATAAATAAATACAAAAAAGGGGGGAAAAAAGGCAGGGACCCATAGAGGAGGTCACGCAGTTTAATTATCTGTTCAGGCTTATAGCACTCGATGGCGGAACGGACCTGGATGTTAACAAAAGAATAAATAAAGCCCGTAGTGCATTTGGAATCCTTTCGCCTGTGTGGAACTCCAACAAAATATCGCTACGCATCAAGTTGAGACTCTTCCAATCGAACGTTAAATCTGTGCTGTTATATGCTTCAGAAACATGGAAATGCTCTGCAAACATCTCGAGCAGACTGCAAGCTTTCGTTAACCGTTGTTTACGGTACATTCTGATGATCCGGCCGCAAACTATATCGAACGATGAACTATGGAATAGGACCGGACAGAAAAAATTGGATACCGACATCATGCAACGGAAGTGGCGTTGGATAGGTCATACTCTGAGGAAACCTAACGACAATATAGCGAAACAAACCTTCGAATGGAATCTTTAGGACAATAGACGAGTTGGAAGACCAAAAACAACTTGGAGGTCATCTGTCTTAAAGGAAGGTCGGTCCCAAGCCAGTTGCGGCGAATCGGGACAGATGGAAGGATCTTGTTGCTGCCCTATGCTCCAAGAGGAGTTGAAGGGCTGCTTTGCAGCCGGACAACATATATCAGAAATGCTTGGAAAGGAATTGTCCATTTGCTCCATAATATTGCTTTTTACAATATTGGAGCAGCTTAAATTGGTATTAACAAATGTGGGCTTAATGTTTGATTTTTTAAGTTGTAATACGTTTTTTCTAGCTGTAATTCATTTATAGGATGTTTGTTGCAAAGGACACAGAATAGTTTCTCTCTAGCTTCTACTTTTGAGGTGACCAGATTACACTCCTTGCGAATATGAAACCCACCACATTTGACGCATTTAGCTGCCATGTAACAATTAGCCTCGCTGTGAAAGAAACTTGGACAGTTGCGGCACTCAGGGCGTCTGAGCGATTCCCAACTTATGCATCTGTTTAGAACACTTTTTATTAGCTCAAGTTCATTTACGATGCTATCGGCTGTGACTTGCAATTTGGCAGAGCAATGTTGTTTTTACCGAATTTTTGGTTGTAAATGTACTGACTTTTACAAACTTCAAGGTTTCAGTTTGCATTCGTTGAAGTTCCTCCATAATCATCTCCGGGTCTGTATTTGAGCTGAGACCTTTTATTAAATATGTCTTTGGCTTCAAATGTTTTGGTGTATATGCAAAGTATTTGACATTTGCTTTGGTTAAGAATATTTTGACTTTAATGTATTTGTCAATGTCCGGTAAGAAAATAGTTTGTTTTGTGTTACTATTCTTTTTTAATTTCAATTCTTTATTTTTATCCCTTTGGTTCTAAATTCAATCAATTTATTGGCTTGAATATCGTGAGTCATTATCGGTGGTACTTCTTCTTGTATTGTTTTTAAATTTGGTATGGATTTTACTTCTATACTTTCTCCACATGCTACCTTGCTTGAATTTTCTGTAACTGTTTCACTTGCTGTTGTTATTGTAGCTGGATGTATTGCTCTTCGCGTGATAGATCCACGTCCATATCGAGAAGAGTAATAGTTGTCTCTACGTTGTTTGACTTCGTTGCTCATAGGCATGCTGTTTTTTCTTTTTCTTTCTACTACTTCATACTCTTTAATAGAATTTGCATTACTTAATTTCTTTTATAATATGTGCATTTGAGTTTTGAGCAAGCTGCTCACTCATTTCACGAATCTCTTCATACTTTTATTTATTTGTTTTTGCGTTAATGCTTCGAGCATTCTTATGAATTGTTATAGAATGTTTAGGCTTGGTAAGCCCCCTGATTTTGAAGATTTACCAAAAGAATATAATTCGCAGACAAGCACATGCACGTGTTCTTTGGTAAATTTTCTATAGTATTTCTTGTAATTTTAACACTCTATGTAATCCTTGGTTGTATTGGAATTTGCTGTTTTTCATTGGTTTGCAGTTGACATTTGTCTGTACACTGCGAAACAGACACTTGGTCTGATATCATCAATCCACTTAAATATAGTAGTCAACCTTAACCACTTAGGTAATTAATACTTTCTTATTTGCCTTCTTTTTAGTTTAAAATGAAATCTTAGTTCTTTACTGTGGTATAAATTATGCATGCTTAATTGTAAACCGTTGATGATGTTGACACAATGTAGAACGTAGGCATTACCTTTGTTTTTGCATGCTGACCAAAGAAAACCAAAGAAACTAGTAATAAGACCAGCTGAGCAAAGTCTACTTTATAGTTATATAGTAGACTTTGAAGATAGTGATTAGAGTTTAGTGTGTGGTCACTTTGGACCCGCTAAGTCTATGCACAAAAAAAAGGGATTCTTATTAGCTTTTCTAGAAGGAAGGAGGAGAGACTGATGAGTCTGAAATGATTATATGTTGTGTGTAGACTTTCCCCTCTTTACATAGAATATCATTGGTTTCTCTTCACCAAAGAGGTGGCTTTTAAAAATCGTTATCAACCACCATTATATATTTTATAAAATGAATAGTGATGGTAAAAACAAATTTTATCGGTTAATGAAATCATATGACTAATCGAAAAAAATGATTATTAATTTTAATTAATTGCAAATAATTAACCGATTAACCGACGACGATTCTATGCAGGACGTCGTCCGGTCGGTTGCTGCAATATATTCCAACGGAATCAGATGTCGGTAAAACGGTGTTGCCCCACTTAACCCCACATATTTTATTTGTTAAGGACAGAGTTCAAAAACAACAGTTTTGATAGGCGTTTTGTTCTCAACTTGAGTTTTTCCGTAGCGGTTGCACCCTCTTCGGAGAAAAGCCGCTCTGATGGTACGGAAGTTCCAATTAAGAAACAATACTTTCTTTCATCTCTTCCCAGGCGTCAGTCACATTACGTTTTAATTCTAAGACTGGGGCATTAATGAAGAAGTTGAGTTCGTCTTGAGGATATGTACTGTCATTGTCGTTTCTTCTTCGTTTGTGGACCAACGATTTATGGTGAATCATTAAATGGAATTCACTGTCAACAGTAAAAGACTTTTCACTTCCACTCCCAATACTGTCGTCAGTAGGAGCAATTTCCAACATTTCACCTCTCAGGTGTCTCATAACTTTGGACAAGGCTAAGGGATCTTCGAAATGTATTTTTTGGTTTGTGGGTCTACAATGGTTGAAGCTGCCAATACCAATGAATTTTTAATTTGTACAAAGCGACGACGGAACTGTTTCAAAATGTTCTCCTTTAGATTATTGGCCACCACCGATGAACAACAAATTTGTATTACTTGGTGGCGCCCACACTAAGCAAATGCAATTACTTTGCTTAATGTTGCTTATTTGTCTCCACTTATTTGAGTTGTCATGGCTTTCAAAGCTCTCAATAGAGTAATTATTTCCACAATTTCTTCTTTGTTTTTTGTTGTTATCATTGGGGGGCATCAGCTAATTTATAAAAATTTAATGAAATTAATTCTATAAAGCGGTCAAGCATATAGTATGTTGAATTCCATCTCGTCTTTATATCCATAATCAGTATCAGCATATAATATTACCTTCAGCTATTCTAGCAGAATATTTCAAGTGGTGCAAATTTTCATTTGATTTAACGTGCCGCATAAACCATATGACAATTTCTCTGCATTTTGTAATAACGTCGCTAACGTCAGGTGTATTTAAAGAGATATCACAAAACTACGTTCAGCGTGTGCGCAAATCATGGAAATTGACGTTTGTTTCTGAATGAGTCGTATATTGCTTTCACTATATATTATTACCACTGCCATAACATTATCCTTGCTGATGCAAAATTCCGAAAGCAAATTTAATAGCACATCGGAGATCTGTGCGACTGTATGGGCTTGGGTCATCTTAAAAACGCCAATCGTTCCATAAATTTGTTCTCCATTAAATAATCCATGTATCACCTAGCAGGCTGTTCATTTTTATATCAGTACATTTGTCAGTAGTTAAGCATATATGTGCACTTTATTATGTTATCCCGCTTTAGTATGTTACGGTTGGCTTTAGCAATTATGGGGTTTTTTTTATTTCGAGGATAATCGGTTCATTTGTCGATTGATCGAAAGGGAAATTACGATACAATGAAATCGTTAATTGAAAAGAAAAAACCGATTATTATTCGTTTTCCGGTTAATCGTGCCATCACTAGCAGTGATACAACTGAGAGAAGAAGTAGTAAATAATAGGACACTGTAATTTTGATGTTTAACAATTTTCTGTTGAACTTATGCACAGTAACATAATTCTTAAAAAAATAATTGAAAGGAGGTTGACAGAGTGGTACTTCGGTTTAAAAAACAATTTATAATTCCTGTGTTAAACATATATTTGTATAGTATCTAAGCGAAAAACAATAATAGTCCGAGGTGTAAACCATAACCAAACAAAAGATGGCAATGAGTCTATAGCCAATGTTTTCACGACCCTGTTCAGGGAGAAGTTAAAAATCAATTTTGATATCGAAGTCGACGTGTCGAGGAAACTCTATGAGATTAAAGTTAAAATAACCATACTCGTGAAGCTAAGTTCGATGAAGATGATTCGAGAATATTTAGAAATACAAAAAACTTAGCGGGAACACAAATGTGGATTGAACAAGACCTTGGTAGACAGCAAGTGATTCACAAGAAGGCTATGGTTACGAAAAGACCTGTAATAAACGGGTACAGGTGAGAAACGACAAAGTGCTTATTGATGGAATATAGTTCTACTAGAACTAAGAAAATGAGCTAGCTTCCTAAAAGCAGAACTAAACTAAACTAACTCAGGTATGGGGCTGCGCGCCGTATAAAGATGTAAAGACCCAACAACACACCAAACTATGCTATCCATTTGGAAACGTGGCTACTGACTTTGTTCGTTTATACACTGAAATTGAATTTAGAATACATTACCAAAGTGTTAGCTCTGCCGGACCATAGAGCCCCTAAAATTGTAGCAACATATCTACGCACGAAGAAGCAACAGTGCTTTGAGCAGTGGCCACCGCAACATAACATACAACTCTTAGTTGATCCGTACATAATATCACTCAAGTCGTGAGACTCCATGATCAACCGTATCGGCAAAGTCTGCCATTTCATTACAATCTGCCCCATTTTGGGACAGCTAAGGAGGGCAAAATAAACAATACCCAACGAACAATACTCGGCTATTCTGAACGGAGAAGAATGGCGAGTGCTCGGGAACTCCCTCAGGAGAGCACAAAGTGATTGTACTGATTGTAGAGATACAAAGATTTTTGTTCAAACTCTTCTTCTTTACATACTCTCAGTCTTATTATACTAGTTAGTTTATATTTATCTACTTTAAAATAGGTAAACAGCTAAGCCATGCCTAATAATAATAATGTAAAAATAATAAATAAAATACTACTACTGCTATTTGTTCTCATGAAGAGAGCGAATTTGATTTACGCTTTTCATTTGTGTGTGTGCCCTACACGACGCCAAGACATGGTTTTGCTGTTATATGCCATACTAGAGAGTGCCCGGTACGTTGCTGCCTCTTGGCATGCTGAAATTTTGTACAAATATACTATACACCTGTGTTTTATATATAAGTAAATACGTTATTTGTCCCAAATATTTAGATTATAAATTATAATATGCCTTCTTTTTTTTATAATTCATTGATCGCAGTAAACTGCATAACACATTTGTCGGATTATAAATAATGACTTGAAAAAAACAGAGGTTTAAACTAAGGCAATGACTAAGAAGGCTGTTGATTTCTTCCTAGGGGATGGTCATGGGGGTGTTGGCTTTTCAGTCTACGCCTTTTTCAGATGTGGGTGAGGGAGGACGCCAGCGGATTTGGGTGCCTCAAAGTCTTCCCGAACTGGGTTGCCAAGAGGTTAGTGCGTTAGACTACCAGCCTAGAAGTCGTAGGTTCGGGTCCCACTTCGGGCATGGTCCTTGCACTATATCCAACCTTTCCTTTTCCATTTTTCCCTAACTTTTCTCCCTTTCTAATTAATTAATTAATGATTTATTTAATTAACAATAATTAATTAAATTAATAATTAATTAGTAAAAAAACACCACATGTTGGCGGACGCCGCCTACCGCCAATGGCACCACAACTCGACACTATGGCCTAATGAAAAACATTTGGTCATGTTGTAGAGTCAGGGTGACCATAAAATAATAGAAAGGAGACGCCTTGTCTGCCAAACCACATTGGCTGTACACGGCGGCAACAGGTCAATCATCTGCTCTAACCCAAAAACCATCTATTGCGGTAGATAAACTGGCAGTTTTGAGTAACGAAACCACCACAGTCCCGATTATAAATAAATTGAAGAGACTTGTGGGAGGCCCTATGATCCCTGGTGAAGTAACGAAAGAAGAAACGCAACAATTAAAATTAACAAATAACTAACACTTAATTTCAATATACATTAAGTTTTTACCATATTTTCCATCATTTTAAATTTGTTCTTCGCTGTTTACAAAAACAAAAACTCAATAACTTTAAAAGTCGCCTTTACGGAAAGAAACTAAACAACCAAGGAATGAGTTTGAGTGTAATAAAGTTTATCGTATCTCTTTTCGTTTCCTTTTCACCTTCCATCATTCAATATGTTTTCAGTGTCGATCGTCTATGCGACGATCACGTCAGAAGTGAGTAAAGTTCTATGGTACTCATTTATGATATTCAAATGAATGCACCCGTGCAGACCGATAATTCATACCACTTTATCACCAGTTTTATTTCAATAATGTGCTTATGTAGGTGAGGCACATTACTTCTTTTTAATGAATTAATAACCCAATAAATGCAATACTTTTAAAAAAGGAAAGGTGAAATTCACAAACTAAGTAACTATAAACTATCGAAATATTTCAATAAATTAATAACTTCAATATTTTACTTAAATTACAATAAATGACTTTCAAAGCAAGTACTGCTTTACAAACATATATATAATTAAATATTTGATCTATTAAGTACTAACGACTTACGTTAGTTAAACTCCACCAAAAAGCCATTTGCTTATGTAATAAGTGTTATATACTATCTTGCTCTCCTATTCGAATGGAACATTTTGAAAAATTTCAACGTTAAAGGAAGCATCTTTAGCATCGCAACATTTCTATAAATATTTTTTCATTCATTTTAGGCATATGTCGCTTGGAATCACTTCAGAAGATTAAAAGAAATAACTGTAAGTCGGTCAGGTTCAATTTCAATGTCCGTTTTTCAACTAAATTTGTAACTAAGTGGTACCAAAAACTTCATTTGATTTCGTCAGCCCTGAATAACAGCAATAGCAATAACACATCACAGACCACCATCATTAATGCTGGGTACACACGTTGATTCATTTCATTTTTAAATGTTCTAATTGTGTTATACAACTCTTACAACTTGAATATTCAGTTGCTTCTTTCGACAAAGCGACACGCGCGCACAAACACCAAAAGCAAATTGAAATACACGACCCGAACGGCTTCGTAGGGCTTCGTAAGCGAGCCCGAAGTCGATGTATAAGATAATTATAACAATTATAACACAAAATGAATCAACGTGTGTACCCAGCATAACTACGACGCCAGCAACCACCACTTGTCGAACAGTTTGCGCAGAAGCGATTTGCCGAAGTTCCTGGGCAGTATTTGCAGATTGAATAAAGTTAGGAAGTAAAAAGAAGAGGAATTGCTATCGCAGTTAATAATTACTATTGCAATTATTTTAGAGCATAAACCTAATAACACAAACAAAGAATAGGTGCTGTACTATTACTCTATAAAATAAGTGTAATGTGCAAACATGTGCGAGAAACTCAGGCAGAAAATATACGGAAATTAGACAAAAGAAAAGTGGAAAGATGCTTACAATTGCTTTATTGTCAAAATGAATTACTTTTGCGAAATTTATTGTAGCGGGAATTGTGTGCGATCAACTACAAACAAAAGAAGACTGCGATTTTTAGCAATTATTATTATTATGTTTTGTTTGGCTTGTTTTTTGTGTTTGCTGCGACATTAATAATTACCTGGAGAAGGGAATATTTTGCGGCCCTGGCGGCCAGTCATTTGTTTCATTGGCATTAAATAAACAAGAACTCCACCAAAAAGCCATATGCTTATGTAATAAGGGTCGTATACTATCTTGCTCTCCTATTCGAATGAAACGTTGTGAAAAATGTCAACGTTAAAGGGAGAGAACTTTTCAAGATTTGAGTGCATTAACACTTAGCATCGTAACATTTTTATCAATATTTTTTTTCATTCATTTTAGGCATATGGTGCTTTGCATCACTTCAGAAGATTAAAAGAAACAACCGAAAGTCGGTCCGCTTCAATTTCAATGTCCGTTTTCACCTATATTTGGGACTAAGAGGTACCAAAAACTTCACTTGATTTCGTCAACCCTGGAGAGCACTAACACATGTCAGAATACCATCACTAACTACGACGCAATCAACCACCACTTGGGCAGAAGCTTGTTTTTGGAGTTGCCGGCCGGTGATTGGAGTTTGAATAATTTTAGGAAGTAAGTAAAAAGAAGAGGAATTGCTATCGCAGCTTATAATTATAATTTCAATTATTTCAGAGCATAAACCTAACAACACAAACAATGAATGGGTGCTATTACTCTAACGAAGTGCAAATATGAAATAAGTGTAATGTGCAAACATGTACGAGACACCCAGCGAGAAAATATCCGCAAATTA
The DNA here is from genome assembly GCA_035041755.1 of Cacoxenus indagator. Lineage (NCBI taxonomy): Eukaryota > Metazoa > Arthropoda > Insecta > Diptera > Drosophilidae > Cacoxenus > Cacoxenus indagator. The sequence goes on from JAWNKX010000080.1 coordinate 59,521, forward strand.
AACAAAAAAAAAAAGGCTGGAAAGATGCTTACGATTGTTTGATTGTCAAAATGAATTCTTTTTGCGAAATTTTTTGTACCGGGAATTGGGTGCGATCTACTACAAACAAAAGAAGAATGCTATTTCTAGCAATGGTTTGTTTTTTGTGTTTCCTGCGAGATTACTAATTACCTGTAGAAGAAAATATTTTCTGGCCCTGGCGGCGAGTCATCAGTTTCATTGACATTGAATAAACAAGACAGGGTTTAACTATCTTAATTTGAAGCTGCCGTTTAGATTTTTTACTTATGTATATATATGAACTGCCTGTTCTTTCAATACAGGAAAAATGTGTGTCTGAATATAACATAAATATAACTGCATTCAATTCTTTTCCAAATTATAATTTGGAAATATTGTGATAATTCACATCACAGAATTCTATCACTAACTACGACGCCGGTAACAACCACTTGTTGGACAGCGGTTGCGGAAACTTGATGTTGAGGTCGCAGGCCGGCATTTTGTGATGGAATAAAGTCAAGGAAGTAAGTAGAAAGAAAAGCAGTTTGTTATTGCAGCTTATAATTATGGTTGCAATTATTTCAGAGCATAAGCCGACTAACACACACCAAAAATATGGGCTATCGTTCAACAAATTGTAAAATTAAAATTAATAAGCGTAATGTGCATTTAAGAGGAACTTACCGCGCGAAAAAATGGAATGATGCTTGTGTTTATTATCTGACTGGAACAGAGGAGTTTTAAACGGTACCCACGTCATGCAACAAAGAAATAATTAATAATAAGCAAGAAAATAAATGTAAGTGAATTGCTCAAAATTAATTATTTTTTGCCAAATTTATTGTATGGAGAATTGTGTGCGATCAACTACAAACAAAAGAGGAATGCTATTTTTAGCAATTATTATGTTTTGTTTTTTGTGTTTGCTGCGAGATTACTAATTAGCTGGAGAACAGAATATTTTGCGACCCTGGCGGCACTGAATAAACAAGTTAAGTTTGTGCCAGATTTTTTACTTATTTTAACGCTATTTTTTTTAATACACAATATATTTCGGATGCATTGCATTTTCCGCATTAATGAAAAACATGTGCATTTTCGCCTTTAATAATTTTAAAAGTGGTACTCTTAAATGAACAGGTTGCATAAATGCAAAAATTTAGTTACATTTAGGCCTTGTCACTTATGTGATATTCATTGTATTAAAAATTATGGCAAGAAAAATGTGGATGTCTGAAACATAAAATTTACATAAATATAACTGCATTCAAGGAGTGAAGGATGAAGTGGTCTTAGTTTAAAATGGTTTAAAGTGATTAAACTTCATTTACGCGGGTAGTCCAATTAATATTGTGAGTTCATAAAAATAAGAAGGTGAAATGTAAAAAACCTAAAAGGAAAGAAGATATAGGTGAGGTCTGAAGCATACTACAATGGAATATGGGCGTTTGCTAAATATATTAGCAGATACAAGCATACTGAGTTTATAATAATACACAAAATTCGTTTATATTATTTAACTTCATCTATTACAGTTTTATACTAGTATAAATAATGGTGGCTTTCTTTCGTCAGAAAAGATAACCTGGATGGTCCCTATGGTTTGTGAGGTTCTGGCTTGGCAAAAGAAAGGCTCCTATCATATCGAAAAGTGCTGATAATATTAAGGTTTTAAAATAATTTTATCATTTATTTCATTTTTAAATAAGTAAAATGAAGTTGAATGGACGGCCTAGCAAGAAAAAAATTCGTTTTTCTCAAAAAACATACATGTTTTATACTTACACAGCTGATTTATAAGGGTAATTGAAAATATTTTCTGTTAAATTCATGAAATAAGGGTGTTGGGGCAACGAGCTGACACTTAATTCTCAAACAATTTTCTTATTAAATATGATGCAATTTATTTTATATACATATAACTGCCAAATAATTTCTTATTAAATATAACGGTAAATGTATAATAAGCCCAATCCACTTGTACGTTTATTGTTTATTTAATAATAGTTACAAGAAGAAACCCCTTGGTTTGACTTCTTTCAGCAAAACTCGTGCTGATCAACACAATGTGAATTATTACGAACAACTACTGGTCTCTCCTTAGACGATGATTAATAGCTTCTGATTTTGTTTGAAAACTTAGCTAGCTTCTATAGATAAAAAAATATGCGTAGAACATGGAGAGAGTGGAATTGAAAAATGTGGATAGAGAACTAAAAAACGGGTAGTGCTAACACAGGGTATTACAATACAAACTTAATTATATGGCTAGTGAGCCGAACAAAGGGCATTTCATAATAAATACGCAAACAAAAATACCGTCACCTCCAGGCAAGCCGCCACATGTATTTTGTGTTGTGTTAGCATTCGATCATCCCTTTATAAAATATTTAAAATAACCCTCTGATCTTATAAACACGAAACGCACCTTAGAAGTGAATTTACGATAGCAGATATTTGACAAACAAGCGTTCATAGCTCTTCGAAGCTCAAAGTTGAAGTTTCAACCATGCACCGAAAGTGGTACCCGGCCGCCAAAGTGGGGTGAGCGAGGCGGGATGAATCATCAGTCAATTCCTTCATCCAAACAGTGATGCTTTTTGATTAACATTGATAATAGAATAACTTCCTTAACTCTGTAAGATCATTTTTACACCCAACAAAATTCATAGCATTGTCAGACCAAATGCACTTAGGCCTGCCAAGAGCAGAATAAATCACTTTTATAAGGCGGTGAAGGAGTCCATGGATAAAACTGCAACCAATTTTATATGAACCGCCTTTGTATTGAAGCAAACAAAGATGGATATGTAAGACTTAGCCGATGGCCGATTTCTTATTTGCGAATGGTAGTAAAATGGTCCGCAAAAATCCATTCCTGTAATTAAGAATGCTCCATTAGATTTTAATATGTGCAGATCACTTATGATTTCGTCGATGATTTTGGGTTTACTTTGAAGCAAACCTGGATGGCGAGATTCAAAGTGAGGCCAAATTCACTAATAAATGGATTGAGCAAGTGAAATTTGCTCGATATAGAAACATGACGCCCTGATTTCAAATTGGTGTAATTATTTGCTAAGCTAAATCTTTGGACCATGCCCAGCAATACATATGTTCCTTGCTGGATATCTCTAACTGACGGAGAGCTAGAAAAGTTAATTGCTTCTGCTGTCTGAAGCGAAAGCGGATCATTTCCTCGACGGGTATTGACTGACAAATGAAAAAAATCCTCTGCGCGACGACTTGTATATACAAATATACTTATATACAAGGTCAAGTGTTTTAGTAAAATTATCATCATCACGAAATTGCAGAAGTTTCTCCCTATCTTCATCGGCAATATGATCTATTAGGTATGTTGGAGCACCACTTTAGTAATTTAAAATTCCATTCAAGCAAAAGTATCGATGTTTGACGTTTTATTGCAAGTGAGCGACCTAATCTACCCCGGAAATCATGCCATCAAGGGCTATATGGTGCATTGATCGAATTGCCAAAAATTAAGCTGGCTTAGTGTCATAAGTAGCTGTGTGCAAACGAAGGATTTTCAGCTCTTCACAGGAATTATGCCACAAAATCCATTGAAGAAAACTGTGTGGTTGTCTGGCCACCAGTCGAGGCTATTTTGAATGTGCGAAAGCGCCATTGCCATTAAAATGTCATTTAAAGAAGAGCTTCTTGAAGTGGCAGAAGATCCGACAAATACGACTCTCTATTTAGTTGTACTGCTATCAACTTTAAATGCGCTGTAGGCGGTTTGCGGGGGAAGATGTATTGATATTAGGAGGCAAATCAACTATGCGAGTCATATTATTCAGTGGTAAATACTTATCCATAAAGGCGTCGTATTGATTTCGCACGTCAGGACGATTGTTTAAACTTCTTCCCAAATGCTTAAATCGAATGAGCGCTTGTTGATATGAATCCCCCAGCTTCAGAAAACATAACTTGAATCATCTGACTCTTTTTTTGATTCAGTCCTCAGTCAACTGATAAACTTACAAAACATTAAAAAAAAAAAATTTGAATACGTTGTTCGTTTCATTAAAATCAAAACGCTCCATAATTGCCTATATGCCTATAGATGGTAATAGTAAGAAATTTTAAAGTTAGCAGAACGTCCAAATGAACCAGATATCTAAGCCGGGATAATAAAATATAAAACCCAATTATCGTTTTGTATCGGTTGATTCTAGGCCGTCCTCCCTTCTATACTATTTACTAATGAGAAAACCCTTGGTCACCGGCATACCAACACTCTTTTTAGAGAAGCTGATCTGTCGCACCCTACCCCTGTAAATCTTGTTCCCTCGAGGAGAAGCCGAAACCAAGAATTCATTTTAGTCTTAACAACGGCTTGAGTCCTCCCGTCTTGGCATTTGCGCTCAATAATTTTTGTAAAAGGATATCACCAGGCTACAGTAATTCGTCCTTTGTAAAATAAATAGCGTATCCTTAAAGATGGTGTCATGTTCAAAATCTGATTTCCCCGCTTCAATGATGCTTACGACCCTCCTCGAGGTTACCTATAAGATCCAAGAGGACAGACCGCGTAAGACTTTCAAGACATCAGTAGGTGTGGTGCGTATTGCACCGTTGATTCAATGCTCTGCAGACCTTTGGAGCCCTCAAATTTTTTTCCCGTATGTTGTCTTGTTCATCGGTGTAGACGTTTTCGTTGCTTATCTCGCAGTAATTTTTGTAATCGGCATTTTTTACTTTCTTGCGAAATTCGCGACTTTTTTTTCTCTGTTCGTTCCCATTACGTGTCAGTGATCAGAGAACAGAAAACTTAAGCTTTACGATGGCATGCGGGTCATCAAATATTGGAGAGAATAGGTTTTTTCAACTAACAGAAAGCCCAAAAAATAAAAATAAAAGACAGTATCAAAAAGTCTCTCTTGACTTGACAAAACCCCAAATATCACTATCCTCAAAAAATTAAGATAAGGCGGTAACGGACTACGTCTGTTTCACTGTCCACAGAGCCATAAAGCTTCTCATCAAGGACGTCATATCAATCTCAATGCTCCGCCATGGCGGTCTTCTAATGTTCATCAAAAGCATGGAAACCGCTGAAAAATTTTTGAAAGCTAAAGAGCTCACTAGAATATGCGAAATTACATGCTCCATTTATGCTCCCTACCTCAACAACATCCCTGAGGAAGAAATCGTCGAGGATGCCACCGCCTCAACATACCACTTCCATCTACAAATTGCACAAAATTATTAACGGAACCGCCAAGCCTTCAGGTGTAATTATCATTATATTTGACCTGTACAACTAATTTAAAAATTTCTTGCAACACCGTCAAAGTACGTGAGTATATTAATAACCCCATGCGGTGTAAGTCATTTCAGTGACTTACACACAGTGGCCACACAGCAAAACACTGCAAAAACGTCCCAGTCTGCGTAAATTGCTACCTACCCGCACACTCCCTCTGAATGCAGGGGCATTCATTGGGCCAACTGTAAAGAGTAACATGCCTCATCATCAATCTGCAAAAAATACCAAGACCAATGGGAAATTTTAAAATTAAAGATAAGAAATAAGTGTACTTTTCATAAACCGCAAGCCCACGTCTAACCGATGTGTTTAGTTACTCCCCGACAACTGCTTCCCCACCGTCAAATAATGCAAACAAAACAGAACCAAAAAGCAAATATCATAAGCTCAGCGTCCACATCAAAACAGTTTCTTCCTTGAACTCTCCTTCTCACTCCACCACAATCGTCTCAAAAGCAACGCTCCCCTGTCCCATCTCCTCCACCATTGCGTTATCTACTGATAACATAGAAACAAAACACATGGAAACCACATAAATTTCTAGAACAAACTCTCTAAACACGCAAAATTACAATTACAAAAATTATTAGTATCAGAACTCTTTGATTTCCATCTTATATACATAAAACTTATTTTCTTAATTCTCATGGCTATTAAAATAGTGCAGTGGAATATGAATGGATTTAAAAATAACTACCACAAATTAACTATAGTAATAAAGGACGTTATATGTATAAAAGAAACACATAAACCTTTCTTTAATCAAAATATAAACGTTCAAAAATCATTTGTTGGTTATTTTAAAAACCTGAATACCAGCCCACTATCTTAAAAGAAGATTAGTTTTCTAATTAAACGCCACATTTCCCACAAACATATCACAATTGATTCACAAGTTCTCTGTGATGCTCTTCAGTTAGAGGTAAATCCTATAATTACAATCATGAACTGCTATATTTCTCCCTGTCAAACTTTTTGGAACATCTATCTCCCAACTTAATAAACTGCTTGTCTTCGTTGACGACTTCAATTCATGGAGCTCACTTTGGGTTCGTTGGTGACTAATTCTGGGGGAAAAAAAATTTAAAAAACCATATCCAAGGCCAACCCGTTATTTTAAACGATGAGTCATCGACACACTTTTCTTCGCATAACTCTTTCACCCACGTTGACCTAACTGTTGCCTCTCCTCAAATACTCCATAGATGTCAATGGGCAAAAGCTGATTCACTCTATGGTAATGACCATTTTCCTATAACTACCTCCAAAGTTCAAGACCGAAAAATACATCCCAACTTGCAAATACAAAACTGATTTGGCAAACTGGGTCAAGTTCCGCAGTGAGCTCTCCTTGTACAAGATCCCTCACATTGTAAACAATATCTGCCAAGAAGTAGCAATTTTAAATAAAGCTGTAAGGTAAGACGTAAACTGTTCTATGCCAAAAACCAATTGCGTCCCTCAAAAGACCAAAATTCCATGGTGGAACTCATCTCTAAACGAACTTCGTCAATCAAAACAAGCACCCGAAAGCCTTTTAGCACACAAAAAAGCTAGGGCCACATTTAAAAAGCAAGATAAATTGTCAAAGAGGTCTTCACTCTCCGATTTTACTGCGGGTATTTTCGAACAATCTACTAAAAAAAAAAAATTGGGCAGATATTAAAACTCTCACGGGCATCCCACAACCCCCATTAAATTCATTTCTACCAGCCAAGGGCTATTATCTTCATTCAAGGATATAGTGAAAGCATTTGGTGCCCACTGGTCAAATTACTCGGAGAACTGCAACTTTTTCGGCGAATACTTAAACTGCAAATACACCTCACTTTCTGCTATATCTGCACCCACCGGCTTATCAGCATTGGCCAAACCCTTAGAATCTTGCATTACACAAATTGTATTTGAAACTGTATTGGCTCGAACCTCTTACCTCTTAAAAATCTTACCACCAAGTCGGGGCTACTGAAAATCTTTCATTAAATTATAGAGGGTGGCATGTATCCTCACTAATGGTCTACTGAGATAATTGTGCCTACTAGTTACTAAAGTAGTAGATGAAAATTGTTACATATATGTAGAAAACATAATTGCTCTTTGCAAAGCATACCATATAAAAATGGTATTGTTGAAAATGTAGAGTACCTCAAAATTCTTGGAATCATATTTGACACTAGGTTTAATTTTAATCGTCATTGTACTAAACTTAGATCACAATAAAGGCTATTTCACAATTTCCACGGATAGCCTGTCAATCATGGCAGCAGTAAAAACCTAAACTGCCACAACTCTAAACTCTATCGTTAACCGCAACTTCTTGGTAGGTAGTCAAACCAATGTTATCAAACTCAAAGGATATTTTTCAAGGCTTATATTTCAAAATCTATTATTGTACCGTCTGGGGTCCCTTAAGTCTGTCATATAGGACCTTTACTTTTCAGTATATTCATCAACGACTTATCAAACACTCCCATAGTTAAACTATTTTCTTGCCTCAACGGCCTCTCTCAGCGGTTCCTTCATCCGAGTGGTTTCGACTCTTTATCTACTTGGTGTTCCACTAACTATCTTATACTTAACTCTAATAAATGCAAACTATGTCATTTTTCGTTGTAGCTTTTAGTTCAAACTCATATCACATCTATGGTAATAGGTCGAAACATGTTTATCAATTTATTGATCTTGGAATTTTGTTTAACTCCAAGCTGCATTTCGTCACCCACATTTCCTCTTCAGTCTTTAAGGCCAGAAGTGTCCTTGGTTATATTAAACGCTGCCCTAAGGAATTTAACGATTCTCATTCCACCAAAGTGCTGTACACCTCACTTGTTAGACATGTTGTTGAATATGAATCTTGTGTTTGGAATCCTCAATATCAAAGGTATGTTAATTGTATTGAGTCTGTTCAAAAAAAGTTTCTACTCCTTGCTTTCAGAAATCTTTTCTGGGAACTTATTGCGCGCCTTCCATCATATCGGAGTCGTTTGAAATTGATCAATCTTCTTACTTTATTTAGTCGTAGAACAATACTAGGTGTGACCTTCATGCATAATTTTTTCTACGGTAATATTAACTCACCTTTCTTACAGAGTTTGATCAATTTTTTTTAAAATTTGTTTATTAATTTAGTTGTATATATATATTCTATAGATCTATACAACGTAATGAAAAAGTTAAACTAAGAAAAAACATTATTTTGGATTTTTTAAAAATTAAAATTAGAACTAAAAACTACGACTAAAACTAATACCGAACTAACTAAGAAGATATGCTATGTAGAATCTACAAGCTACCACTTTCTCCGCTGCAATTCAACCCACAATAATTGTGTTTATTTTTTAGACTAAGCTTTGCAACTTTAATAGATATAGATTAGTCGAATCTATCTTGAGATGTTACTGAAATATCTACATTAATAGCTTTTACATTCGTTCTTCTGTATCTGTGATAGAATATTGGTATGGCTGAAACAAAAAAATCGTTTTTGTTCAAAAACAAAAAGGCCTCTGGGGGTACATATCCACTATAAAAAGTATTCTTGATATACATATTCCCCACTTGTGTGAGTATGGCCCGACAATTAAATTATTGATGAAGCAATCTGCACTTATTTGAATATGACTTCTTATTAACTTAATTATGAAATTGTCAAATCCAATAATATTTCCAAAATTATATAACTTTTTGTTTGAGAAATATTTTGTTTAGTCACTTTGTGGGGTTCTATATGAAGAGGTGCATACTCTACGGCATTTTCTTTCAAAAATACGAATTCTATCCATAAAGGAAGGTGAAATGTTAAACCAAATTGGGCTACCATATGTTAAGATTGGACGTATTAAAGCTTGATGCATTAATACTTTCACCTTGTTATTCATGAATTTTGAGTAAAACAGTGATTTATATACGAAACTTATTTTTTTGCTTTGGTAATCTTCTTGTTGACGTGATCATTATAGTATAAAAATTTTTCGATGTCTATTCCGAGGTACTTTACCGACGAGTTATTTAAAATTATCGAGTTTGAATTGTCAAATTTTCTTTTAAACTTCATCCAATTCCGACGTATATTTTAGTTGCATTTATTCACCTGAGGTCTGAATAAAATTGTTTCGCATTTTTCAATATTTATTTTAAGCTTCCACTTTTTAGCATATGTGCAAACTCCATTGATTCTGTTTTGGAAGTTCTGTTGTATAGTATCCACTCTATTGTCTGCATGATATACAATTATGTCATCTGCAAAAGCTATTATTTTGTACACTTTGTTCATTAAACCAAGTAAGAATAAATTGAATAGGGTGGGGGAATTAACCGTACCTTGTCGGAGGCCATCAGTAATTTTAAATTCTTTAGTACCAATATTGCCGTTGTTACAAGTAACAATTTGTTTACCACTTATCATATTGTAAATTAATATAACCATTTGAAGAGGGAATGTACAGTGTGCCACTTAAGTGAGTATACAGCAAACATTTTCATGACTTTTTGTGTATTAAGCTTCATAACTTTTTTGATTATTCATATTTTATTATAATTCAAACGCAGTAGTATTAATTGAATATTTGTCAAGGTATTTGGGAAAATTTTGTTCTTATTTTGCATTGGTGTATCCTTAATAATAAGAAAAAAGCACGAAGATATCGAAAATTCACCTCCACAAAAGTATGATGTATGATGACTTTGGTGGAGGTGAATTTAAATTAATTTATGTTTAAGTGATTTTGATATTAGATGTATTAAAAGAGGTTTTTGAAAACTGATCGGTCTCAATCTGATTTTTAATTGCCAAAAATCTGTTGAAGCAGCTATCAGTTAAGGAATGAATATTGTTATCTGGATCTCTTTCTTTAGGAGAATGAACAGATTGAATGCTCCTACAATATTTAAGATGTTATCCTGACCTCGTATAATGAAATTATTAGACGCCTGATCTTTTTCAACTGCTTCAGTTGATATTTCGGCTCTATATTTCCTGATATTTCCCTTCAAATGGTACTTTTGACAAATTGAGATCTATTGATTTGTTATGCCTGAAATTTGTTTTAATTTGTTTATACATGTATTGTGGATCTTTTGTATACATTTTTGTCGGTTTATTTTCAATGTGTTTGTTGACAGAAAGCAACACATTTTCATGAACTAGTTTCTTAATTAGTTTTAAATTTATTTTTTGGGTATTTATATGGCAATCAGATAAGCACGTTCTAGTCTATGTTTTTTAATTATTATTAGAATTGCTTTTTTCAATATATAAACTTTTAAGCGTTTAGCTAAAGTATTTTTAAACATTGTTCCTCCCCGAAAATGTAGGTACAGCCTCAAATTATTCTCAAATTATTTTATGTAGTTTGTCTAGGTCGACATTTATCTATATATTACTGAGATTTCGTGTATTTGGTGTCAACATTTCATAATTCTTATGTTGCTAATTTAATTTTTTAACTTACTCCAATTGGTTTGTGTGAAGTTGTGTTTGCAGAAGTATTTTCCTCACGAAAAATTAAATGTTGTGACTGACTTTTTCGTTATAATCATCATCTTTGCGTTGAAATCACTGTCATAGTCAAGAGTTTTAAGACAATTGACTTAAGGATTTTCTCTTGCAATGTGGATTCTAGCATATGCTAAGCTAGAATTAGCTTGCAATTGTTGTTGTTTTTGTAAATTAGCTTTTTGGCTTGTTAAACTTAATATTATATTTTTAAGTGCCGAGGGGGTAGAATTTCCCATATCTTCAGAAGTGTCTTAGCTATATAAAGTAATGTAGAGCTCTAGGTAACGCCACCTCGGTGGTCCTGGGCTCAATGAAAGGAAAACCCCTATGTGCACCTCCTCGTGGCAGAGAGTGGGTAACGCTAACGCACAAGGGGGCCGGAAGGCTGCCGGTATAAGCAAACAAACCAGCATTGCTGGTCAGGGCACGGACTTGTCCTTGGGTTGCAGAAAATCTCCCTAAAGGTGAAGTGGTCTTAGTTTAAAATGATTTTAAGTGATTAAACTTCATTTACGCGGGTAGTCCAATTAATATTGTGAGTTCATAAAAATAATAAGGTGAAATGTAAAAATGGAAATGAAGATATAGGTGAGGTCTGAAGCATACTACAATGGAATATGGGCTTTTGCTAAATATATTAGCAGATACAAGCATACTGAGTTTATAATAATACACAAAATTTGCAGATAGAAGAATATAATATAAACTTACAATAATATAGAAACAATTTATATTTTAATTTAATTATATTTAAATTATTTATGGTTTATTTTATGGTATAAGTTGACGGATCTAAGAAAATTGCAAATGAGTTGGATATGTGTATGGGAGCGGTTTGTTAAGAAAATAAGGGGCTGCGACAAAAAGAATTGTAGTTCCCCCATATAAAGGGGGAACTACGTGAGTTAAAAGAAAGGTTATGTCATGACAGATTTAGCATAGAAGTTGGAGTTTGATTGATTGATTACGTCATTTTATGCTTTATAGAGTTAGAGCAATTGGCGAGTTGTCCTTTTTTCTTTTCTCTAAAGTTAACAATTTCATGTATTACAATAATTTCAGCTGAAGAAACTGTTCTATAATGGGGTAGAACCTCATGTTTACTCCAATCCTTACGTAATGCTAGAACAGATGTAGCGGTCAGATTTTGAACTACCTGTATAAATAAAGGTATAGGATGATATTTTATGCTGATTAATTCTGATTTTATTTCAATATAAATCATACGCGTGATCCTAATACATGATTCGTTTGTGCTTGAGCCATTACAGAGAGAGATGAAAGTTAGTATTATACAGATATCTGTAGTGCTGGATGAAAGTAACAATCCGTGCAAAGATATGACGACCAATGATGCTGTGCATTACCGATGCTTAATAGTACTGAGACCCTTTGGTACGACGTCAGCTGTCATATCCTCTGTTCGCATATATTCGAACGTTACGTCTCCAGTGTGATGTTTTTGTTGTATGAAATGGTGGCGCAAGTCAATATGGTTCGTGCGTGAGTGAAACCCAAAGCTTTTGACCAAGTTTTTTAGCGCACTTCCTGTCGTTGTATAGCGGCTCCGATCTGCACTTTAGCGCAATTGCGTTGAGTAGAGCCTCCAAGTATAGTGCCTCTTTAACAGCTTCGGACATCGCTAAGTATTACGACTCAATGCTTGATATTGCAACTGTGCGCTGCTTTTGTGCTTCCCAGATTATGCCGGCCCCAGCAAAGAAGAACGCCTGGCCGGAGTAGGAGAGCCTGTCATCCAGATTTGCTCCCCAATCTGCATCGATCACACCAAATACGTCGTCGCTTGTATGTTTATATAACAGGCCAGGATGCTTTGTACCCTTTAGATACCGAAGTACTCGTTTCGCTGCCTTCCAGTGCTCTACGCCGTAAGTTGAGTTAAACTGGCTCAGGAAACTCACAACATAACTTATGTCTGGACGAGTAGTCACTGAAAGAAACTTTAAAGCCCCAACTACGCTTTGATAAGGATACTTCTCCATATCTTCAGCACCTTGCATGGGACGCGTCAGTGCGCATTTCGCTTCGATGGATGGCATCGTCCATGCCGAATACTTTTAAGTTCAAATTATGAACTGTTTGAAAAAAAAACACGATTGTTTTAGTGAGTTGATCAAAATATAACTAACTTTATTTTTCATCATTTTTGTTCTTATATACTAATTACAAATATATTTTATTGAATTGTATTTTTATTTAACAAGTAAACAATTCTATGGAAAAAGTTAAGTTTGCAATTTGTTATTCTTTAGTAATTTATTAATTTTGTATTTATTAACTTTATTGCATTTTCGTTCATTTATATGGGAACGGAAATGCAAGAAAACAATTCTTAAGAAAAAGTCTGGTTTTATTATTTGCTACGTTTTATTTAATTTTTAAGAAAACAATTCTTAGGAAAATTAATTATTTAGGTTTGTAGTCGTTTATTGATTTTGCATTTTCGTTTATTTATATGGGAACGGAAATGCAAGAAAACAATTTTCAAGAAAAAGTCTGGATTTAATAATTTGTTATGTTTTAAATAATTCTTAGGAAAAATAAATTGTTAGATTATGTTGTTGATATGGTTTCGGGGAGTGATGGGTGATATTATAACACCCCCACCGTTAGTCTGAGGCTCCGCCGAGGAAACAATAAGGGTTCTTGTTTTAAGTGTTTTTACATAGATTATGATAAAGATAATAATTAAAACAATAGAAATCCCTATACTACTACCGGTATTTACCAGAGTGTTTTTAAAAAATTTATTATTAACAATTTTTATGGTTTCATTAAACTGTATATCCTTAATATCTAAGTCAGTAAGTTGAACATTGTTTTTATTTATTTTTAATATAAATTTTTCCAAGACAAATATTTCTCTTGTATTTACTTTAAAATTTCGTAAGTCTTTAATTTTGTCTTAACAACACAGTTTTCGAATTTTATTAAATAAGTTTTAAATATTTCTAGTTTATATGGATGTTTACAGTTAGTTTCAATTTTATCTTGATAGTGTTTGAATATAAGTAAGCCAGGGTAAATTTCTTTTTCTTCTGAGTCTTTTGTTAATTTCATATTACATTTAGGTTCATGATTTTTGACAATACTCGTTAGACAATTATCATTTATTTTTTCCAAGTTTTTATATTCTAATGTGTTTGATTTATATACTTCGTTGTTTTGAATAAGAACAGTGTTCCTGTTTAGTAATAAGGTTCTATTTTTTTTATCAGGAATTGGTTCAAATACTACTTCTGAAAATGATTCGTTCAAAAATCTTGGAACATTCAATGTCAATACTATGAAGTTTTCTTTATATGCTAGAGATACTTTTGTCTGAAGATAAGATTCTATATTTCCTATAAAGTTAAATTCTTCCTCTGTTAATATATCTGAAGGGATTATCCCTAATTTTGAATTAAAAATAACGTGTCCAATCTCGTTCACATGGTCTATTAGTAGGTTGATGTCGTTATTAATGCGGAAAACGTTCTGTAAAAATAGGGTTTCGTCTTCTAAGTCGAGAATTTTATTCTGCGTCTCTGTCTTGAGTCTGTTTACATAGGTCTGTATTATTTTCTGTTGGCTATTTATGTGGTCCGTAATATTTGATATCCTGTTTGACATAGAAGTGCTCAAATATGAGACTTCGTTTAACGCTGTCATTGTGTCTTTGTTATTGTTTTCGAGGTTTATAATTTTGTCGAAAATTTGTTTTTCGTCGTCACTGTCCATTGTGCCTATCATAAATTTTAGTCCTTTGCGTATTGCGTTCACTAATCCTCGTCTTTGTCTGAATTTAGGTGTCAAGTTATTTATCTTCGTCTTACATATTTCCATGTTTTTATTTACGCTTTCTAATAGTGGAGTGATGTTTGTGTAGGTATCCGAAAGTTTGTGGATATTGTCCTGTAAGAAATTGGCTGTTTCCATATATTGTGTAGTATTGATAGCGTGAATTATTCTAATGTATTTATCAATGATCCCTATATCTCTTATCTTAATTGGTATATAACCATGATTGTCAGATAGGTCTTGGATGTCGAGGTATTGTCCGTAGGTAACCATAAAAATAGTTAGCAGAAAAATCCAAAGTGTCATCTGGAAAGATTGTATATTGTATATCTGTATACTCAGGCAAAATTTTATTATTTAACTTTTATTCTGGGGTTATCCCTATCTTGAAATTTCTTACTTCGTCTGATATGGGTTTTATAATACTTGTGCCCTGTCTTAACGTTCTCGACGTGGTCGTCATCGATTTTCTTACTATCTATCTTCCTATATCTCCTATGGTTTTTACCCCCTCTAATTTCTTTGATATAATTTGAACCATCCTCTATTGTCACATCTGTCCTGTCTTTATTCAATTTGCCTATGTATTCCTCTTTTTTCTTAGTCATTAAATCATGAATCTCTGTATATTTCTCCTCATTAATTTTTCCATTCAGGAAATCAATAGGTCTGATCTTCGTTGTGCTATGAATTGTAGTATCCTATTATGCGTAGAATTTTTTCCTCTGTTGTTTGTTCTTTATTCTTTTCTTCGTGCCTTAAAAGCCTTATATGCTCATTTATGGTATTGTGTAGACGTTCTATGTCCGCATTGGAGGTGTGGTTACTGCTTGAGGTAAAGTGTATATTAATTTTTTCTTCATTGAGGAATTCGCGCATTGGAATGGCTTTAAACCCTAGCTCATTGTCTACAACTATTTTTCCTATCTTACCAAATGTACTGTAGTAGTTTAATTTTAAATTCTGTCCAAGTTCTACTGTTTATCTTGTATGCGACTGCATGTTTTGTAAATTTGTCTATTATTGTCATAAAAAGTTCTTTTTTCAAAGTGTAGAATACGTCTATATGAGCTATCTCTCGTGGTTTGAGTGGGGTTTCACTGACTCTAAATGGTATTTTAGGTGGTCTTCTGTCATATTTTTCAATGGTGCATATTTCACAATTGTTAATGAATTGTGTTATTCTTAATTTTAGGTAGGGGTTGTATATTTTGTTTTTTAGTTCCCCGTAGACAGCCTCTATTCCCCGGTGATTCTTACTTAAATGTTCTTTTTCTATAGCATTCGTCAGTTCTTCTTCGTCTTTGATGTCTCTAAGCAACTTGGTACATCTTATTATCCTAAATTTTTCATTATTTGAAAAAAGTTCTATATATACGTTTTCCAGAGTGTTAAAAAATTCGTTATCTATGTAAATTGCATTCAGTTGGTTTGGGTTGAAATGATTTTTCAAAAGAGAGATGGAAGTTTCCCTGTCGAGTTTCTTAATTCCTATTACTTTTCTATTATTCCTGAAGACGTTCTCATTTTTTATTCTGGCTGCACCTGAAGAAATTTTCTTAATGATGATTTGGTTCTTAAACATGTTGATAGGGGATTCTGTTTCGTTTATCTTAAGCACTTCTGATTCCAAAGTATTGACGTTAGCAATTTCGGGTTCTATTCTCGATAATGCGTCGGCGTTGTTGTTTTTTATCCCTCTTTTATAAACGATTTTATAATCGAATTCAGAAAGTTTAAGCCTCCATCTTACCAATTTGGAATTTGGCTCCTTAATTGAAAATAGCCATGTGAGAGGTTTGTGGTCCGTTTCTATTTTAAACTGTCTTCCAAAGAGGTATGGGCGGAAATATTTGGTAGCCCAGATGATGGCCAGAAGTTCCTTTTCGATGGTGCTGTAATTGCACTCGTGCTCGTTAAGAGTACGACTCGCGTAGCAAATGGGGTGGTTGTCTTGAGAAAGTATTGCCCCCAGTGCAAAATTGCTGGCATCCGTCGTAAGTGTAAATTCTTTTGAGAAGTTTGGATAAGCCAGGATTGGGTCGTGAGTTAGTAATGTTCTAAGGGTATTGAAACTCTCTATGTATTCTGGGTCAGCAATGTTCATTTTAGTGTCCTTCTTCAGGTATTTGGTCATAGGCTTGGCTATCCTGGAATAATCTTTTATAAATTTTCTGTAGTATCCTGTTAGTCCAAGAAACTGTTTTATTTGTTTGGGAGTTTTAGGCATTGGGAAATTTTTGACGCAATCTATCTTTTTAGGGTTAGCTTTTATTCCAAGAGGTGTCACTATGTGTCCGAGAAATTCAGTCTCCCGTTTAAAAAACTCTGATTTATCTAGTTGTATCTTAAGATTAGCTTCTTGTAAGCGTTGAAAAATTAAATTAATTGAATTAATGTGTTCTTGTATGGAGGTGGAAAAGATGATTATATCATCTAAGTAAACTAGACAAATTTTGTTAATATAGTCTTTAAGAACATTATTCATTAGCCTTTGGAATGTCGCTGGGGCTGTTTTCAACCCGAACGGCATTCTAATGAATTCATAGTGTCCTCCTTCCACGGTGAAGGCGGTCTTATGAATATCTTGTTCCCTAACTTCGATCTGATGAAATCCTTTGGCCAAATCTAATGTCGTGAAATACTGGCATCTTCCCAGTTTATCAAGGATTTCATCGATGTTAGGAATTGGGTACTTGTCGTCTATGGTAACTTCATTGAGTTTCCGATAGTCTACGACGAGCCTCCATTTAGTTTTCCCACTTGCGTCGGCCTTCTTCGCCACGATCCAAATGGGTGCCGAATAAGGAGAGTTACTGTGTCTGATAATTTTGTTGTCGAGCATTTCCTGTATTTGTGCTTCTACTTCGTTTTTATGTATGTAGGGATAGCGATATGATTTGGTATGTATGGGTATGTTGTTGGTGGTTCTGATCTCATGTTTTATGGCGGATGTGAACGTTAATTTAGTACCGTCCCGATAAAATATGTTTGGGTATCTCCTTATTAATTTCAAAAGTTCTCCCTTTTCTTCAACATTCATGTGCTCCGTTCGAATTTGTTCTATCGGTGGTTTACTATTTCCACCTTCAATAGTACTGAAACCATCGTAGTCTACCTTCTGCGTAGACAAACGATCGTTCTCAGGTAAGTTGATTGTTTCTCTTCTGTCTTCTATTCTAAAAATTTCTCCTGCTATGATTTTTTCGTTATCCTCTTCAAAACACATTACGTCGTCGTTGAATTTATTATCTTCAAAAATCATTGGCAATGTTCTGTTACCAAAAGTTATACTCTTAGTCTTATAATCTATGATAGCATTTAATGGTTTTAGGATATCATTGCCTATTAAACCATCATAGAAGTCATGGAATTTTATTATGAAAAATTCAAGTGTGCCTATTGCTCCTAATTCTTCAAAAGTGGGTATTATAGCTTTTTTATTAACACAAAGTTGGTGTTGTAATGTTTTTATCAATAGGGGGTTTGTTAAGTGAATTCTTTTGGGATGACAAATCCCAGGGTTTAAGATTGAATTCGTTGCCCCTGTGTCTATAATTAATCGTATATGTCCCAACTTAGTCTTAATTACTATAGATGGTAGCTTGCCCCCGAGGCTGGAACCCGAAAATTTTCCGATAGTTCCATTTTGCCTATGTCCATAGGTTCCGGTGCGTGTCTGAAGTTTTGTCTGTTTGGAATGAAAGGTGGGTTCGATGGGGTTTGATTGTGTAGATTCCGATGTGGTTGTTGGGGGTGTCTGTATTGTCCCTGAAATGTTCGAGGAAAATTTGTTCGTTGGTCATTAAAAGGTTGTTGGTTATTCAAAGGTTGTTGTTGGTTATGTCTGAATTGTGTGTTGTTCATGGGTTGGTTCTGGAAATTTCTTCGTTTGTTATTAAAATCTAGACGTTTGTTTGGTTGCGAGTAGTTTTTTTGGTGTAACTTATTATTGTCCGTCGAATAAGCATACCCGGCTTGGAACAGAATGTCCATGGCCCCTTCTAAATCCGCTGGGTTTCTGCAAAATAGTACTGATTTCATTGGCTCGGGCAGTTTGCTTTTGAAAATGTTTAATGCGGTGTGCATGTTATTGATTGCACTTTGTCTGGTGGCTTCACCTTCTCCTAATATGACTTTTATTTTGTTATTTAGCCTCTGTAGTTTATTTTTTATATCTTCATAAAATTCTACTGTGTTTGTTTTAAATGTTACACTCCTTAACTCATCAAAAAGCTCCTCGCAGGATCGCCTATCCCCAAAGTTGTTTTGCAAAATGTTCTTTATCTCTGGCCAAGAGACGGCGTGGCAATTGATTTCGATGGTCTGCCTGGCTTTTCCTTTCAGTTTCGACTTGATTATGTCCGAAAATATTAGTTGTGATATTTCGTCAAACGTACGCAGATGTGGGTGTACCCTATCTATCAGTGTAGTGAAGGTTTGTAGGTCCCTACGGTCCCCATTAAATTCTGGTAAACTGTTCAAGTATTTTAATGGATTTATTGTTAGTCTGTTAGCTTGTTCTACTTCCTGGTCTACCATTTTTGTAATTATTGTCTTTCCTACAACCTAATATGTTTTAATTTTCTTTTCTTAACTAAATATTCCTTTCTTGCAAGTTTCTTTATTAATGTTATCTGTTGAGAGAATCTTTCCAGGATTTCAATATCCTCTTCCTTTGGAGTATACAAAATAATTCTCTCTATTTCCAATTCTATTGTAAATTTCTCCCTTATATTCATTTAACACTGACAAGATATTAGGTTTTAATTATAATTGGTATTGTATATGAATTTTATTCTTACGTTAATTGGTATTGTATATGTTCTTCTTTACATACAAAAAAAAAATAAAAATAAATCTTACTCTTAATGTTGATTTGGTGTGGATTGGCATCGAGGACTTCTGATTCCTTTGAGTTATGGTTGTTCTTTGGAAGTGTTGTTACTTGGTGTATGAAGAAAAATTTGTATTTCTCCTTGAAGAGTGTTGTCACTTGATGGTTTAATTTCGGTGAAGCAAAAAAAAATTTTCTTGTTGGATATTGTTACTCTTGGTTCTTAGTGAGGCAGAAACTTTTCACTTGTTGAATATTGTTTTATCTTTCAGAATAAATTTTTTCACTTAAGAATAGTGTTATTTTTATTAGTGAGGCAGAATATTTTTATAGAACTTTTTCACTTGTTGAATTAAGAATGTTGTTACTTTTATTTTTCAAAGGTTCTTAGTGAGACAGAATATTTTTATAGAACTTTTCACTTGTTGAATTAAGAATAAAACTTTTTACTTGTCGAATATTGTTTTATCTTCCGGAATGTTTCTTCTTTTTTTTTATAAAACTTTTCACTTAAGAATATTGTTATTACCAAAAAAAAATTTTGGAGTGTTTACCAAGGGATTTTTGATATCCTATGTATGTTCATCTACGATCTTTCGTAGGATGCATACAAACTTGGATTTGTTCACGGGTTTGTGCACAGATACCGCTTTAGAAATTGAAATTTCGAGTTCTACCGCGTGGATGAAGAAATCTTTTGTTTTTTCTTATCCTTTTTAAAAAAAATTTTTTTCACTTTTTGACTTATTTTTATTTACGTTGGGTAGGACTAGCGGTATCCTACCGACTGCGCCACTTTTAAGTTCAAATTATGAACTGTTTAAAAAAAACACGATTGTTTTAGTGAGTTGATCAAAATATAACTAACTTTATTTTTCATCATTTTTGTTCTTATATACTAATTACAAATATATTTTATTGAATTGCATTTTTATTCAACAAGTAAACAATTCTATGGAAAAAGGTAAGTTTGCAATTTGTTACTCTTTAGCAATTCATCAATTTTGTATTTATTAACTTTATTGCACTTTCGTTCATTTATATGGGAACGGAAATGCAAGGAAACAATTCTTAAGAAAAAGTCTGGTTTTATTATTTGCTACGTTTTATTTAATTTTTAGGAAAACAATTCTTAGAAAAATTAATTATTTAGGTTTGTAGTCGTTTATTGATTTTGCGTAATTGCATTTATTTATTTTATTGCATTTTCGTTTATTTATATGGGAACGGAAATGCAAGAAAACAATTTTCAAGAAAAAGTCTGGATTTAATAATTTGTTATGTTTTAAAAAATTCTTAGGAAAAATAAATTATTAGATTATGTTGTTGATATGGTTTCGGGGAGTGATGGGAGATATTATAACAGATCACCTGACATTGAGGATAACCTCCTTTTATTTTTCCTACTTCTTAGACAATAATAATTTTCTGTTATTACAGATTCGTCTGTATTCTTGTTCAAACTTTTTTGCTTTACAATGTTTTCTCTATTTCCATTTTCCGGCCGTTGTCTTAGAATTACATCACGATCACATAACGGCTGCGTCGCCGATTCACCGGTTGCTTTCAACATTTTATTCTCTCTCTCTATCAAGTCTCTCGCATGACGCAATAACAACAGTTCTTTTTTCATGAGTTCAAGCTCCGTTGCTGTGGCTTGTTGCCGCCACAGTTCTTCATTCGTTCGTTTATTCGACCTACCGTTTGTCATTTCATTTGGCTTTTCCTTTATCATTTGCTGTCTTTCTTTTGTCGCACCACTTTGGTCGCGCTTCATGTTTGTCTTATCATTTTTCTGCTTCTCTTTTCTCACATCTCTTTTGTCACGCACTTCGTTTGCCTTCTCGGTTGTGTTTCGCCACTGCTTCTCCTTCATTTCATTTTTGTTTGCCTCTTCATTTTGCATTTCATGCGAACTTTCAATTGTCTTTTCCTTTGTCGTCTCATTTGTCTTTTCGATTAGTTCTTCATTCGGCATTTCGTTTGTATTTTTTTTAGAAAGAGAGAAAAAAAAATCTTTTTTTTTACGTATAACACCTCTGAATATTGTAGGCTAATTAATACACACGTCTGTTTCCTTTCACAGCACGACGCAGACTGACTTTATTTATTTCGCCTTTTGGGCATTCATACTTTTGACATTCACACCTTTGACATACACAGAACTTTCTTAAGCTACGTTATAATTTACATGCTTAAACTTAATATTAACTTAACTAAACTTACGAACTAACTAATAATTAATACAACTTATATTACTACAGTAGTTTGTTTGGAATGGACAGTCCTGATTTCTGATTTATTAGTGGATACAGGATGAATACCATCTTGTTTACTTTGTCAATAATTTTGTTGATATGTAAGTTAAATAACATTTTCGTATCTAAAAACAATCCGAGGTAACGGACATAATTTTCCCAGCATATGTCCTGGTTAACCAGACGTAAATTTGAGGAGGGTAAAGAGCACGCCTTACGCTTTCTAGTAAAAAAGATACACTTTGCTTTATCACAGTTTAACTTGATTTTCCACTTGTGATAATAAGTAGCTAAGGTATTAAGAGCAGTTTGCAGATTAATTTTAATAGAGTTAAAAATTTCACTTGAACAGTAGACTGCAATATCATCAGCAAACATTAAGATGACGGAGTTGTCGAAATGCGGAATATCAAACGTGTAGATGTTATAAAGTAATGGCCCAAGCACTAAACCCTGAGGCACTTCAGCCATGATAGGCGAGGGTTTTGATGACACGCCATTAACAACAGTAATGAAGGATCTGTCATCAATAAAACTGAATAATTTTAGTCATATAACCTGGTATGTTGGTGATATGCAACTTGTGTAGTAGATAGACTGTCATGCCAAATGGTATCGAAGGCGGCTTGAATGTCTAAGTTAAGCAAGCCGACAGATTTTTCGTTTTCAAGGTTAAGCTTGACAAAACTTTTAAGCTTTAGAAGTGGATGGGTGCAACTGAGTTTTGCTCTAAACCCAAATTGCTCAGCCGGAAGTATGGAGTTTGCTTCAAGATGAAAGTATAGCCTTTTCTTAAGAATTTTTTCAAAATTTTTTGAGAAGCAACATAGCAGACTGATTGGCCTATAGCTTTCAGGAGAATCAGGTGGTTTGTTTGGTTTATGAATAGCTATGACTTTGGCCAACTTCCAAATAGTTGGGAAATAAGGTAGCTGCATGCCTTACATGCATTGTATAACTTAGCCAGATAAGCGATAACCGTTTTTGGTAGGTTTTTTATACAACTATTTTGAATACAATCAGGACCAGCAGCCTTTTTTGTTTTGAGCGAACTTATTATTGTATTTATCTCAAAGAATGTGATCTACGTAAAACTGAAGGTCTCAGGAATTAGCGCGTTGATTTGAAGTGAAGAATGTTCGACAGCGGTTTTAGTTGCACTGTCAGAAAGAGCCTCAGTTAACTTGTGATTGTCTTCAAAAATTTTGTTTAGTAGATTTGCTTTTTGTTCATTCGTGGCAAATCTCTCATTTTTGTGACTTAAGCATGGTATAAACTGAGTTTTATTTCTAATGGCTTTGGTTACCTTCCAGAAAGGCTTCGAGTAGTTATCAACTTTCTTGAGTTTTGCATTCCAACTGATATTTTTGAAGTTAAAGATTTCAAACTCTATAAGACGATTAAAGTGATCCAGCCGTGCTTTAAAAATGGGTAGACGACTTCTGCACCACTGTCTTTGAACGATATTCCGTATTTTTGTAAGTTCACGGATGTGATTAGAAAAATTTATTTTAGGGTAGCTAGCTACCTAGGGATGCTTTTTTCGGTGGCCTCCTCAATTTTTTAATTTAAAGCGTTGATCATTTTGTCAATTTGATCTTTATCAGGTGGTGAGTCAAGACTGGCTCCGGAGAGCAACATTTGATGTCACTAGTTAGCAGGCGTCTAAAGCGCTTCCAGTTTGCTTTAGAAAACTTTAAGTAGGTTTTATGTTTAAATGCAATACTGGTAGATACAGTTACCATTACAGGAAGATGGGTAGATGAAAGATCGTAAAGTCTGCTAGGCGTACTCAAAATATTCGGTACATTCGTAAGAAACAAGTCTAAAGTAGAGGGCTTCAAATTGTGCTTATGTGGTATATAGGTAGACTCACTTGGAAAGAGCAATGTGAAATTACCTAGTACAGACAGGTTGTGCAAAACATTACCCCAACAATTATCTTTAGCACAATTCCAATGCCGACTTCTCGAGTTAAGGCACCTGCGATGAGATACCGATCAGGAATACGTGAAATTTTAATTAGGTCAGATTTGAACATAGACTTTTGATGACCACGGTCTAGCGTGTCACAGCAGTTACATAAGCAGTTTACAGTGTTACCCAGGAAGTAAGTAGAAATGAATTTAAGCGAATTATTATTTCCTAAATCTACTTCCACACATACATTTTCTTTTATATGAGTGTCAATATTGGGAATTTTCCTATGTTTGACTTTATTATTAACAATAATCGCAACACCAGCCCCTCTACCATTGTTGCGATCCATTCTATATACACTATAATTTCTGAGTTTAGGGGGATCTTTCTGCGTCAGCCAGGATTCAGAGATTAAGCAAACATGTATATTGAGCTTGATAAGGAAATGTAACAGCTCAAGTTTCTTGTTTTTAATGGCACGCGTGTTCCATTCCAAAACATTAAGAAAGTTTAGCAAGCTATATGATTGAGTAGACATACTTAATTGCTAATTGAGTTACAACATTAAATTGTTCTGCCTTTATTTTACAGTTGCTTAACTTTGAGAATAATTATGTAGTTAGGTTGTTGATATCATCAAGTGTAAAGAGGCAGGACGTCTCCGGTTGCTGCGGGTCGGTCACCGCATTTCTGTAGCTTTGAGAGACAAAATGAGTAGCGCTTTGAGCGTTAAGTGGATTGTTGTTGTGACTAGCTGCGCTAACATTATGCTTAGTAAAACTCGGAAAGTTCTCACCATAAGTTGTGTTGTTGTGCGGCAAACCGGTATGGCGATTACCGTTTAGATTACTGTTGCTCATTATATTATTGTGGTTTACGCTGCGCTTGCTTTTCGGCATTCGTTTTTGAAGAAGCGCTTGATAGGAGATTCTGCAAGTTCAGGAGAGATCAGTGGAAGAGTGACCACCTTTACAATTAGCACACGTTAATTTCGATGGACTTATGCAGGTGTTTGTATGATGACTTCCAGCACATAATGCATACGATGTCTTGACGTTACAGCGGTATGACCCATGTCCAAATAATTGACAATTGTAACATTGGGTTAATTTATTTAGCGGCTTTGATTTAAATTCCCAGCGCATTTTCACGTGGTTTATACAATTATATTCTTGTTTGAGCTGTTGTAACGTCACACTTCTTCATTTGAACATTTATCAAGACCAGAGAGTACCGCCTTTTAAGGTTTAGTATTTTTAGAGTCGTGAGAATAGAACTCACAATTTATCTCTTTTAATTTATTGGACAGTATCATAAGAAATCATGCACTTCAAAAAAATTTTTATACCAATAGAAATGGTTTTAATGTTGTATTATTTAACTTGAAGGCTGTTTAACATTTCGTGAATAAATGTAGAGTTCTTTTTTAACACAGTTATAGGAGGGACTATAACTTTTAGAGCAGACACAGTGTTTGCACTCTCACTTGCCATATCGCTAATATTGTCTTCAGGATCGACCGTGATGGTCTGGAGCGGACGAAAGTAATTTTTGTAATTGTTTTTGGTGCCACCTGCACCTAGTTTCAAAGTTTTGGCGGATTCCGCCACAGGATAATTTTTCCTCTTCCGAGGCATTTTTACGAGTGATGTGCTGGGCAAGCACGCCACTTTATTAATGTACTTAAATTTGCAATATGTATGGTGTATGCAGGTAACTATTAGGCTTTGGTTTAAATTAATTCAGTCGCTAAGCGAAATAAAACTTAAGAAAACACACTAGGGCAGAGAACTTTTGTAACAACCGCGCGCTTCGAAGGTTGAACCGATAAAAATCTTCTTTTGAGAAAACCAGAATGTCGTCGAGATAACAAAATACGAATTCATCATCTCGGAATATGAGTTTGAGTTGAGTTTCTGAAACCAAAAATCATTACGACACATTCAAACAGACCAACGGGTGGGTTGACTGTGCTTTTTTGGATATGTTCAGGATTCATGGGAATGTTGTAGTATGCTTTTTGAATAACAATTTTTAAAAGGTGGTTTTGCCATGAAGCCATTCGCTGATATCGTCGATGTAAAGTGTTGGGTATTGATCGGGTTGTGTGCGACCGTTGAGTTTCCTGTATTCCCCGAAAGCTCTCCAGCAGCCAATTTTCTTTTTGACCAAGTGAACTGCTTTATGAACGAACGATGCCATTTTTGAAGGAGGTCTTTAAACTCCATTTTAATAATCTGTAGCTTTTCTTCCGAATGTCGACGTTTTGGTTCCACCGGTTGTGAGAATTTGATGACAAACTTTGCTTTTTGTCGGTAATCTATACGAATTGATATTGGGTAGTTTTATATATTTATTAAGAATATGACTAAATTTAGAAGTTGGGTTGATAGACTAAATACTTTGTTGATAATTCTTGAAGATGATGCCAACCGTATTGAGCTGTGTTGATGGGTCGGACAGCCGTTTCGATTTGAAGTGCAGAAATAATCCGTAGTGTGCCAGAAAATCAGCACCGATGATCGTTGATTTAAACGATCGGCCATCGTTAAAGGCCCGGCGTAGGCCCTAAGTAGACTACTAGTTGCTGAGTGCCGTAAGTTTGAATGGGTGTATTTTTGGCAACGAATAATTGTAGATCGTCTTTAATTGGATGTTTGTTGACTGGCATCGATTGGATTGGCATCGAGGACTTTTGATTCCTTTGAGTTATGGTTGTTCTTTGGAAGTGTTGTTATTTGGTGTATGAAGAAAAATTTGTATTTCTCCTTGAAGAGTGTTGTCACTTGATGGTTTAATTTCGGTGAAGCAAAAAAAAATTTTCTTGTTGGATATTGTTACTCTTGGTTCTTAGTGAGGCAGAAACTTTTCACTTGTTGAATATTGTTTTATCTTTCAGAATAAATTTTTTCACTTAAGAATAGTGTTATTTTTATTAGTGAGGCAGAATATTTTTATAGAACTTTTTCACTTGTTGAATTAAGAATGTTGTTACTTCTATTTTTCAAAGGTTCTTAGTGCGACAGAATATTTTTATAGAACTTTTTCACTTGTTGAATTAAGAATAAAACTTTTTACTTGTCGAATATTGTTTTATCTTCCGGAATGTTTCTTCTTTTTTTTTTATAAAACTTTTCACTTAAGAATATTGTTATTACCAAAAAAAAAATTTTGGAGTGTTTACCAAGGGATTTTTGATATCCTATGTATGTTCATCTACGATCTTTCGTAGGATGCATACAAACTTGGATTTGTTCACGGGTTTGTGCACAGATACCGCTTTAGAAATTGAAATTTCGAGTTCTACCGCGTGGATGAAGAAATCTTTTGTTTTTTTCTTATCCTTTTTAAAAAAAATTTTTTTTCACTTTTTGAAACTTTATTTTTATTTACGGTGGGTAGGACTAGCGGTATCCTACCGACTGCGCCACTTTTAAGTTCAAATTATGAACTGTTTAAAAAAAAAACACGATTGTTTTAGTGAGTTGATCAAAATATAACACTTTATTTTTCATCATTTTTGTTCTTATATACTAATTACAAATATATTTTATTGAATTGCATTTTTATTCAACAAGTAAACAATTCTATGGAAAAAGTTAAGTTTGCAATTTGTTATTCTTTAGTAATTTATCAATTTTTTTATTTATTAACTTTATTGCACTTTATATGGGAACGGAAATGCAAGAAAACAATTCTTAAGAAAAAGTCTGGTTTTATTATTTGCTACGTTTTATTTAATTTTTAAGAAAACAATTCTTAGGAAAATTAATTATTTGGGTCTGTAGTCGGAAATGCAAGAAAACAATTTTCAAGAAAAAGTCTGGATTTAACAATTTGTTATGTTTTAAATAATTCTTAGGAAAAACAAATTGCTAGATTATGTTGTTGATATGGCTTCAGGGAGTGATGGGAGATATTATAACACATAATCAGCGCCTGTATTTCTGATATGCCCTTCCTCGTATGCGTATGCATGTTGTACATTTGTGTATGCATTGTTTGATCACATAGTGTCCTGATGGTATCTAGTATTTGCGACCAGTATTTGTAGCTGTCTCCTGCCTGCATGTAGATATTTCATGTGATAATGTCTGACGATGAGTACCGTCAGTGGATGCCTCTTGTCTTTAATGATCGGATGCCTTTGATCATAGTTTATTTTTGCGTTGATAAGTCTTCCTCCAACTCGTAATATACCCTTGTCGTCGATGAATGGTGAAAGTTATGCTAAGCTGTGTTTTGTTGGTAGTTCCTTTGACGCTGCTATGTGCCGAATGTCTGCGGCAAACGATTCATGTTGTGCGATTTTTAAATCGTAGTAGATATGCAGTCACTCTTAGAAGTTTTGTTAAGTGGGAGAATTTATGGATAATGTTAATGGCGTAGGCCCTAAGTAGACTACTAGTTGCTGAGTGCCGTAAGTTTGAATGGGTGTGTTTTTGGCAACGAATAATTGTAGATCGTCTTTAATTTGATGTTTGTTGACTTTAGCAAAGCGTTTAGGTAGTACTAAGACAATTGAGCCAGAGTCAATCAGAAAGGTTATTTGATTTTTGTAATCGAAGATGTGTAGACGTTTTTCGGCTATAGGTGGTTTCGATTGGCCCTTGCCGCTAACCGAACATTGTGACGGCAGCCGACTTAGTTTTCCGACTGAATTGTATCTACTTTTTTTGAGTTTGTCGTACTTGCCTGTTTCAGGTGAATTCTTCAAAGTGGTTGGATCAAATGCAATTGCGATGGTGTAGTATTTTGATAGGTCAGACTTAATGTCGTGAACATGCAACAATGCGTCTATCTGTGTGAACGACAATTCCGGGTCCTACTGCATGAACTTCAGGAATTTAATTGTACGGATTGCACTGACTGAGTCTGTGTTGTGATCTGATTTTGGTTGAGCACAATGCACAATGTAGTGGACGACATCATGCGGTTTTATAGCACAGTGAGTTGGCGACGCTACCGTCGTGACATCGAATTCGTAATTGGGCTTCATGTTGGTAACTGGCACATTAGTAACCAAGTCGTTCAGTCTTTTTTCCTTCAGGTATATTAGTAGGTCGTATTTTGCAAAAAAAAATCGGCTCCAATTATGGCAGTTTTGACATCAGCTACGACAAAAGTCCACTCATAACGATGCTGTAAACCCAGATCAAGTAGTAGAACACGTGTTCCGTATGTTTGGATTACCGTTTGGTTGGCCGCAATTAGTTTCAGTGCGGTTGTTTGTTTGGGTGTGTGCAGCACCAACCAGCGGATTAGGCGGCAGCCGTTCTATTTTGGCTGTTGCCAGTTGCTGATACTGTACCGAATATTTTGTGATAATAACATAAGGACGCGTCACCATTTTCGCCGTCGCCTCTCGAGTCACCAGCGTTTGTAGCTCTAGATAATTTTAATTTGCGTAGTTCGCTTTGTAGTTTGTCGATCTTTTGTGAGACAGTGAGTAAGGCAGTAGCTACGTCTGCCGAGTTTTGGTTGTTGCTCACCGCATTGACATTGCTTGGCTTAATCTCTGTGGATTCAGAGTACGTGGACATCACGTGCGATGGCTCCACCTCACTGTTCTCAAGCATTTTGTCCGCAATCACTTCTAATTTGTTGAGATCAGTTTCGGGTCAAACGGAATGAAGGGGCGAATTGACGTTGGTAGCTTGTCGAAAAATAGATTGCGAAGAATGGCTTTTGATGTTACCAAACGACCATTTCTGTTGGTCTCTTACCAGATAAGTCGCATCCTTGCAGGAGCCGCTTCACTTTCGAGTCTTCTGACTCTGCGTAAGCTTCGAAAATGCGTTCCTTAAGTGCGTCGTACTTGTTGGTGGCCGGTGGTTTTGTGACAAAGGTGAGGATCCGATCTGTTGAACTTGGAAATGTTTATTTGTGGGCAACGTTGCGTATTTGTAGTAGTTTTGCTGTGTCACCATATTGAATGCATCGTGAAACTCAAAGTCGGAGTCGCTACCTGGTTGCTGTTTGCTTGAAGAACGCAGATAATATCAATGCATTTGCGATTAAACAGAATCACGGCGGGGTCACCTAGTTTAGTGTTTGATATACTTAACACTTTACTTAAAATACAAAATTCAATTATCAAAAACAGTCATATAAAAACATGTCGTCATTTTATAATTTTAGTAGAGATGCGTATCTCTTATTGGATTTTTGCTATCACCCTCTCATTCGCACACCTCAACTTTTCCGTAAGGTGTCTGTTGATGTCGCCACAATACTATGGCTTATAAATAAACTTCTTTTACTGGGATGTGTTATTTATCAACCATGTATTTATTACTTACTTTTAATAATACGATTGTATGTGTTGTTAGCGTGGTGGTTTATTATGTAGATATTTTATCATAAGTTTGCCTAATCGTTGATTCAATGCTAAGTAGTTAAGGAAGTAGTGTTTCTAGATTGTCCTTATTGACACTGAATATTAAGCAACCTATTTGTGTTGATCAGTCCTTCAACGGTGGATTGTATTTTATAAATTTTATTTACTGCTTGATCACGTCCTTTTGCTACACGTAGTACTTCAACTGTTTGTTTTAGGTGTTAGAAAAGACAGAGAACTTAATGTTCTTTAGATATAAGTGTTAGAAACCTACAAACTAGTGTGGTACACCTCCAACATCCTGGCCCGCCTTGAAAGTACCCACTTTCAAACGTCGCTGAATAGTGGACATAGTTTTACGACTGCTCGTCTGTAAGCTCCCTTCGCTGTCGTAACGGTCACCACATGCACGAGTCCGTCTGCGCCTGGGTGCACTGCAGAAACTCTGCCAATTGAACATTGACATGGTGGAAGATTGTCTTCCTTAATGATGACCACATCGTTAATATTGATGTTCATAATTTTTTGCTTCCATTTAGGACGTTGACGCAGTTGTAATATGTATTCCAGTACCCCTTTTTCCAGAATTGTTGCACAAGACGCTAAAGGTATTGCCAACGTGTGAGATAATTCTCCTTTATATTCAATAAGTTCTCATCTGGAATTGTTGACATCGGTCGCATGATGAGGAAGTGGGTTGGCGTCAGTGGATCTGTGTCGCCCTCAAACTGGGTCCAGAGTGGTCGTGAGTTGATACATCCCTCACTTTGACAGAGGATGCTTCGTAAGTAGATGAGGTGTTTGTTAGCACTCTGCGAAGGACAATAAACTCCTGCTTCCCAAATGCCGTCAAAATGAGGTGCGTTGGGAGGTGAGAAGTGCCATTGTATTTGCTGATCTGCTAGATGCCTTGCAATAACGTCTTGGGTCGGCGTTGATCTCAATAAGTTGTATAAATCATGAAGATACTGGTTAAAGCCGAGTATATGCAATGGTCTTCCACGGCGTGCGACAAATCTTCGTAGCGCTGAGACAAATGCCAGAGTTGATAAATTGGTGACCATTTCAATATAAATTGTCTTTGTGTCAAAGCAGACGAATACTGCAACCCAGCATTTGTGTAACCGAGTTCCCCGACCTTGCCAGGGTTTGACTTGTATCGGACCAGCATAATACTTTTAAGTTCAAATTATGAACTGTTTAAAAAAAACACGATTGTTTTAGTGAGTTGATCAAAATATAACTAACTTTATTTTTCATCATTTTTGTTCTTATATACTAATTACAAATATATTTTATTGAATTGCATTTTTATTCCACAAGTAAACAATTCTATGGAAAAAGTTAAGTTTGCAATTTGTTACTCTTTAGCAATTCATCAATTTTGTATTTATTAACTTTATTGCACTTTCGTTCATTTATATGGGAACGGAAATGCAAGAAAACAATTCTTAAGAAAAAGTCTGGTTTTATTATTTGCTACGTTTTATTTAATTTTTAAGAAAACAATTCTTAGGAAAATTAATTATTTAGGTTTGTAGTCGTTTATTGATTTTGCGTAATTGCATTTATTTACCTTATTGCATTTTCGTTTATTTATATGGGAACGGAAATGCAAGAAAACAATTTTCAAGAAAAATTTTTTCTTTAACAATTTGTTATGTTTTAAATAATTCTTAGGAAAAACAAATTGCTAGATTATGTTGTTGATATGGCTTCGGGGAGTGATGGGAGATATTATAACACCCCCACCGTTAGAGGCTCCGCCGAGGAAACAATAAGGGTTCTTGTTTTAAGTGTTTTTACATAGATTATGATAAAGATAATAATTAAAACAATAGAAATCCCTATACTACTACCGGTATTTACCAGAGTGTTTTTAAAAAATTTATTATTAACAATTTTTATGGTTTCATTAAACTGTATATCCTTAATATCTAAGTCAGTAAGTTGAACATTGTTTTTATTTATTTTTAATATAAATTCTTCCAAGACAAATATTTCTCTTGTATTTACTTTAAAATTTTCGTAAGTCTTTAATTTTGTCTTAACAACACAGTTTTCGAATTTTATTAAATAAGTTTTAAATATTTCTAGTTTATATGGATGTTTACAGTTATTTTCAATTTTATCTTGATAGTGTTTGAATATAAGTAAGCCAGGGTAAATTTCTTTTTCTTCTGAGTCTTTTGTTAATTTCATATTACATTTAGGTTCATGATTTTTGACAATACTCGTTAGACAATTATCATTTATTTTTTCCAAGTTTTTATATTCTAATGTGTTTGATTTATATACTTCGTTGTTTTGAATAAGAACAGTGTTCCTGTTTAGTAATAAGGTTCTATTTTTATTATCAGGAATTGGTTCAAATACTACTTCTGAAAATGATTCGTTCAAAAATCTTTGAACATTCAATGTCAATACTATGAAGTTTTCTTTATATGCTAGAGGTACTTTTGTCTGAAGATAAGATTCTATATTTCCTATAAAGTTAAATTCTTCCTCTGTTAATATATCTGAAGGGATTATCCCTAATTTTGAATTAAAAATAACGTGTCCAATCTCGTTCACATGGTCCATTAGTAGGTTGATGTCGTTATTAATGCGGAAAACGTTCTGTAAAAATAGGGTTTCGTCTTCTAAGTCGAGAATTTTATTCTGCGTCTCTTTCTTGAGTCTGTTTACATAGGTCTGTATTATTTTCTGTTGGCTATTTATGTGGTCCGTAATATTTGATATCCTGTTTGACATAGAAGTGCTCAAATATGAGACTTCGTTTAACGCTGTCATTGTGTCTTTGTTATTTTTTTCGAGGTTTATAATTTTGTCGAAAATTTGTTTTTCGTCGTCACTGTCCATTGTGCCTATCATAAATTTTAGTCCTTTGTTTATTGCGTTCACTAATCCTCGTCTTTGTCTGAATTTAGGTGTCAAGTTATTTATTTTCGTCTTACATATTTCCATGTTTTTATTTACGCTTTCTCATAGTGGAGTGATGTTTGTGTAGGTATCCGAACGTTTGTGGATATTGTCCTGTAAGAAATTGGCTGTTTCCATATATTTAAGTTCAAATTATGAACTGTTTAAAAAAAAACACGATTGTTTTAGTGAGTTGATCAAAATATAACTAACTTTATTTTTCATCATTTTTGTTCTTACATACTAATTACAAATATATTTTATTGAATTGCATTTTTATTCAACAAGTAAACAATTCTATGGAAAAAGTTAAGTTTGCAATTTGTTACTCTTTAGCAATTCATCAATTTTGTATTTATTAACTTTATTGCACTTTCGTTCATTTATATGGGAACGGAAATGCAAGAAAACAATTCTTAAGAAAAAGTCTGGTTTTATTATTTGCTACGTTTTATTTAATTTTTAAGAAAACAATTCTTAGGAAAATTAATTATTTAGGTTTGTAGTCGTTTATTGATTTTGCGTAATTGCATTTATTTATTTTATTGCATTTTCGTTTATTTATATGGGAACGGAAATGCAAGAAAACAATTTTCAAGAAAAAGTGTGGATTTAATAATTTGTTATGTTTTAAATAATTCTTAGGAAAAACAAATTGCTGGATTATGTTGTTGATATGGTTTCGGGGAGTGATGGGAGATATTATAACACATAATCAGTGCCTGTATGGAGAAACGCAGCGCCTGGTTCTAGACGACGCTGTGGAATGTCGCCCATTTATTTCTGATATGCCCTTCCTCGTTGGCGTATGCATGTTGTACATTTGTGTATGCATTGTTTGATCACATAGTGTCCTGATGGTATCTAGTATTTGCGACCAATATTTGTAGCTGTCTCCCGCCTGCATGTAGATATTTCATGTGGTAATGTCTGACGATGAGTACCGTCAGTGGATGCCTCTTGTCTTTAATGATCGGATGCCTTTGATCATAGTTTATTTTGGCGTTGATAAGTCTTCCTCCAACTCGTAATATACCCTTGTCGTCGATGAATGGTAAAAGTTATGCTAAGCTGTGTTTTGTTGGTAGTTCCTTTGACGCTGCTATGTGCCGAATGTCTGCGGCAAACGATTCATGTTGTGCGATTTTTAAATCGTAGTAGATATGCAGTCACTCTTAGCAGTTTTGTTAAGTGGGAGAATTTATGGTTAATGTTAACTTCATTGGATATAACAGCGTTTGTGTAGATCTCTTTGCGTTCTTCTAAATCGATGTGTTTTGGGATTGAAGGACATTCATTCGTTTCCATTGTTCGCTGTTGTATACACTCCGGTCCATGCCACCATAATTCGTTATACATTAACTCCTTAGGCCATATGCCTCTCGTAGCTAAGTCTGTGGGAGTTTACTGTGATTTTATATGATGCCAATGCTGTGCCGGTAGGCTGTTAATAATCTGTGATTTTCTATTTGCAATGAATGACTTCCATTTGCGAGGATGTTGGGATATCCAGGCCAGCACCACTGTAGAGTCTGTCCAGCCATAGCTCCTTACTGAATCTCGATATCTCGATATCTTTGTCATGAGTTTGATCATTAGGTGGGTGGCGCAGAGTTCAAGTCGTGGCAATGTTATTTGCTTCACTGGTGCCACCCGAGTCTTGGCCGCTACTAAATTTGTCGATATGCTTCCATTCTGCTTAAGTACCTTCAGGTAAACTACTGCTGCATATGCCAACTCTCGTCCCAACCGATTCCTTTGAGCCACAGTTTCTGCATGAAGGATTTCATATGGATACAATTGGAGTTAACCACCCCATTGGGTCGATTACTTGTGTTATGTCTGATAAAACAGACCTCTTTGTTGGGTCATGAGCTGCATCATCAAGCGATACGCTATATGTGAATTCATCTCTACCAGTGTTCCATAGTAGCCCCAGTGTGTTTCCTGCCGATTGTCTCAGTTTTGATTCCTCTGTCTTCTGGGTCGATGTCTTCTAAAAACGCATTTGAGTTTGATGAACATTTTCTTAATTTGAATTTGCTGTCGAGTACGACTTTACAAATATCATTCTTCAGTTGAATGACTCGTTCTATGTATGGTGCGCAATGTATTAAGTCGTATACATAAAAGTTGTTAATAATTGCATCAGCTGCCTGAGGGTACTCTTTTGTGTGTATTTGAGCTAATTCTTGGTGCGTTCGAATGGCCAAAAACTGTGCTGCAGCAGTCCCATAGGTAACTGTCTTCAATTCATACTCCGAAATACGTTCTTCTGTTGTGTCTCTTCATAAAATGCGCTGTAGTGGACGATCATCAGGGTGTATCAATATCTATCGATACATCTTCTCAATATCGCTGGTGAATCCAATTTCATATTTCTGGAACCTCGTAACAGTATCGAACAAGTCGTTTTGTATTGTAGGGCCGACGAGTAAATTATCAATCAGAGACAAGCCGTTTGTTGTTTTGTTTAAGGCGTCAAAAACCACTCGTAGCCTTGTGATTGTGCTCGACGGTTTCACTACTGCGTGATGTGGTAAGTAACATGGTTGTCGTGATGAGTGTGATGCTAGCTCCATGTGATCTAGGTCGAGATAATTATGAATAAAATCCTTGTACTCCTTTCTTAGTAACATGTTGTTGTTGAGCCGACGCTCCGTAGCTTGTAACCTTTTCTCAGCATTTGCTCTCGATTCACCAATGTTGGCCTGTTCATTTTTAAACGGCAGTCGTACCATAAAACGACCACTTGTAGTGCGTTGATGTGTCTCTTTAAAATGTTTTTCTGCTTGCTCTTCTTCTTCTGTCAAAAACGCATTCACTGTCTCAACTTCTTCCGTTTCCCAAAATCGCTGAAGCTGCTGGTCTAAGTTGATGCTAACATGTGCTGACATCATTCTTCTGTCACTTGCCGAGTTAAGTTTTCCCATTATTACCCAACCAAACATGGTGTTCATTGCTGAGGGTGATCCGCTCGAGTGTACTACCTTGCCTGGTAGACAACAGTCATTAAACACATCTGCTCACAGTATCACTTCAATGGGTCCAGGTTTCCTATAGTGGTGGTCTGCCAGAATTAAATTATCAATCGATTTCATGCGGAGTCAAAATTTGCGTTAATTTATACAAACATAATGCTTCGGTTTTTATTTCTGATTTGCTGTGTTTTGTGGTGATTGTCAATTCAACCTTTCCACGTGTGTGATTGCCCCCCATGTCAGTGCCGACACCCTATAATGTGCTTCTGTCATACTTGCGTTTCAATTGTAAACGCTGAGTACATGCTTCTGAGATAAGTGTACTTCAACAGTCGTCGACTAAACCTTGCATCGTTCGGTTGTGTTTACGCATATCAGTCAATCGCAGTTTAGTTCAAAGCTTATCATACTTTCAAGTACCTATTCTCTCTTTTCTTTTTCTTCTTTATTTTTTTTCACTCATTCGTTGGTAAACAAGTACAGTAAAGTACAGTAAAAAAACAACTAAGTAAGTAAGCGGCATCATGCCCTCTAGGCACAACAGCCTAGGGGCAAATCGCTTCGCTTTGCTTAGCGATAGCTCCAAAAGCAAAAGAAAAAAGTCAACTCCTCTTTCGGAAGCTTTCCCAGAACTTCCTACTGTCAACCTACCAAACCCCAAATATATAATTATGTCAGCCCTAGACCCTCAAAAACCACTTTCCTCGTTTTCTTGTTTAGCGGTCGAACGCGCTATAAAACTAATAAGCAATAAGATTTTAAAAATTAATGAAATGCGCGATGGAAAACTACTACTTTTTGTTGAAAATTCAACAGTTGCCGAAAAATTCCTCAGTGCAAAAGAGCTTTTCGGTATATGCAAAATCCAAACAAAGTTTCACGAAAATCTTAACCACTGCAAAGGCACTGTGTATGCGCCCTACCTTAATCAAGTCTCAAACGAGGAAATAATCCAAGAGCTTAAAGCACAGGGAGTAGTCGACATATATAAATATTCACGACAAATAAATGGCAAAGCTACTCCGACCGGTGTAGTGCAGCTAACTTTCGACCGTTTCAGTCTCCCAACAAAAATCCAAATTTCATGGCATACCGCTCTTGTTAAGGAATACATTCCCAACCCTATGAGATGCAAAAATTGCCAACTCATAGGGCATACAGCCAAATTTTGCAAGGGCAAAACTACTTGCCCATGTGGCCTTCCACTCCACGACCCAACACCGTGCTCAAGTATAAAGTGCGTTAATTGCGGTGGTGAACATGCTGCCAGTAGCAAAGAATGCCCAAAATACAAAGAAGCCCAAGAGATCTTGAAAATCAAAACCAAAGAAAAATGCACAATGTATGAAGCTAAAACAAAATTCTACAAACAACAATCACCACTACTACCAAGCACCAGTAAAACATATTCAGAAACTACAGCTACACAACCACCTACATCCACAAAAGAAAACAACTCAAAACCAACAGATCACTCAAATGAAACAAAATTCTACAAACAACAATCACCACTACTACCAAGCACCAGTAAAACATATTCAGAAACTACAGCTACCCAACCATCTACATCCACAAAAGAAAACAACTCAAAACCAATAGATCACTCAAATAAAGACAAAATAAATACGAAGAACACTCTAGAAAAACCATTTACCTTCACAATGACGAATTACTCACAACAAACTCAAAAAACAAATGAAACCGAAAGAACACAATCCACCTCCAAAACAGAAAATCACTCAACACACGAACAAACGACAAAAACAAACAATTCAAAAATGGACACAGACATAGACTTCGAAAGCCTAATAAGCAAAACACTAAACCAAAATGACTCAATTCTCTCTGATACAGACAATGATATCAGAGAAGAAGACATTGAGCTATAATCATAACAAGCCTCTATCGGTCTCTCTTTGCTCTCCTCCTTCAGCAATCGCATTCGCTCATAATGTCCCGTTGCATTATGAGATTGTAAGCGCGTTG
The DNA here is from genome assembly GCA_035041755.1 of Cacoxenus indagator. Lineage (NCBI taxonomy): Eukaryota > Metazoa > Arthropoda > Insecta > Diptera > Drosophilidae > Cacoxenus > Cacoxenus indagator. Next base: position 97,359 of record JAWNKX010000080.1, read on the forward strand.
TTTAGGAGGGGAGCAGGTGAAGAGCAAAGAGAGAGACAATGAACAAAAATATAAAAACATAAAAACAAAACATATCATAAAATTTTCACGATTAAGACACTTAAAGTAATACAATGGAACATAAATGGATATAAAGACAAATATCACAGCCTCTCTATTTTATTAAACAAATATAAGCCACAGATAATAGCATTACAAGAAACCCATCTCATCAACAACAACACACCGATTCACACTCCAAAACAATTAGCACTATACCAAAAAAATGATATAAATACACTATTCACAAAAGCCAGCAGAGGAGTTGCTCTCCTCATATCGAACTCCATTGAACATAAAATAATAGATTTAAATTCCAACATTCTTGCCATAGCTGCAGAAATTCAATCAGAAACTCCTTTTATAATATTAAATATTTACATCTCGCCAACTCACAAGTTCGTTGAACAGGATCTTCATGACCTTTTCAAAAACTTTAACAAGCCAGTACTTATGCTAGGAGATTTCAATGCCTGGCATTCACTTTGGGGATCATCTTCAAACAATCAAAGGGGCAACGTAGTTGCAAATTTCATACAGAACAGTAGTCTGATCGTACTTAACAATGGCGATCATACACACTACACAACTATGAACACTTTTACGAACGTAGATATCTCCATGTGCTCACCACCACTTAACCTTAATGCCTCCTGGTCTTTTTGCGATAATTTATATGGAAGCGATCATTTTCCAATTTACATCAATCTCTTTCTTAAAGTACCAAATAACGTAGATTTCAAAACACATAAATACAAACTGCACCTAGCCAACTGGGAAAAATTTCAGAAAAACATCAACGAACAGTCACAAAAAATTAATATCACAAACAACACAAATCAAGCAGCTGCCAAATTCCTTAAAATAATTAGGGAATGTGCAAACGATTCCGTACCAACCAAAAATCCAATAATCGCTACGAAAAAGACAACATACTGGTGGAGTAGGGAACTAGAGCTAGTTCTTAAAAAGGGAAAAGGTAAAATGTCTAAATAATCTCAGGAAACATTTAAGCACAGAGAACATGCTAAAATATAAAAGAGCAAATGCTAAATTTAAGTATGAAGCAAAGCGAGCCCAAAAAACTGCTTTCGCAGACTTTACCAATGACATCAACCCGAGTTCAACTACAAAAACACTTTGGGATAAAGTCCGAAAAAACAAACACATACATGCAATAGAAACCGCAGCAGGTAACTCTTGTGACTCTAAGGAGATCGCCAATGCATTCAGCAGGGCCTGGTCTAATTGCTCAAAAGACTCAAACTTCCCAGAATCATTCAAGCAAAACAAACACCGTTACACAGCCCAAACACCTTTGACATATACCCCGAAACCAAAAGCAAAACTAATTGAAACATCCATAACGTCAATTGAGCTTCAATCCTGTCTTAGTGGCCTAAAAGGATCAACACCTGGCTTTGATAACATACCCTACGATATGTTAAAAAAGCTTCCGCCTGCTGGCATCAATAAACTACTTGACCTTTATAATAAAATATTTGACACCAGCATCATTCCCCAACAATGGAAGATAGCAACTATAATCCCTATAAGCAAGCCCAATAAACCAAGAAATTCAATTAATGGCTATCGTCCAATATCTCTACTCTCATGCATATCAAAAACCATAGAAAAAATTATTTCAAAAAGAATTATGTGGTATCTAAACCAAGAAAACTTGCTGTCCCAAAACCAGTACGCATACCAAGCAAACAGATGCACCATAGATCCTCTTTTAATAATAGATAATTACATTTGCAACAAACTGTCATCAAAAAACCATGTATCAGTTCTTTCCATTGATATGGAAAAAGCTTTTGACAGAGTAGGAATTCACTGCATTATTCAACAGCTCCTCGAATGGAAACTCGGACCAAAAATTATTAACTACACTCGCAGTTACCTTAGTAATAGAAGATGCAGAGTAAAAGTTAATAGCACCCTATCAAAAGAAGAGCAACTACATAATGTCATCCCGCAGGGATCCCCACTGTCTGTCACCCTTTTCCTCATAGCTTACAACAAATTAAGCTACATAATAAATCACAACAAATTTTTTACACATACAATGTACGCAGACGATCTGTGTCTCATTTTTAATCCAAAAGTAGGCTATGATACTGAAATAAAAAATTTGTTCCAAAAATTAAATCAATGGTGCACTTTTAGTGGCACAAAAATATCCAGCGAAAAATCCTCACACTTACATGTATGTAAAAAACACAACTGTACAAACATAGACATTAAAATAAACAATACAATCATACCTAAAACACAATATCTTAAAATATTAGGGCTTATCTTTGATAAGAGACATTCTTGGAATGAACATATTAATACACTAATAAAATCATTAAACACTAGATTAAATATTTTAAAATGTTTAAGTAGCAAAAATCTTAAATGTAACACTATCTCTCTCATAAACGTTACAAAAGCAATAATATTATCCAAAATAGATTACGGCCTCTGTGTATACGGCAAAACAAACAAAACCAATATTAACAAATTATCCACCCCCTACCACTCCTCCATCAGACTGTCTTTAGGTGCTTTCCGAACCACTCCCATCGCCAACATCCTCGCAAAAGCTGGACTCCCCGACCTGAGTACCAGACTCGATTGGAGCATCAGCAGACAAATAAACAGACTAACCAATACACCCGGATCTTCAATGCATACAACGCTAATCAACCAAATGAAGCGGAAACGAGATCTTAAAATACCATCAAGCCTCCAACTCATCATCAAAAAAGCTGCAGAATTCAACATAATTATATCTACTCATCGAAAATACAAACAAAAGGTCCCACCATGGCAACTTAGTGAAAACTCAATTATACTCCAACTCGCACATTATAAAAAGGACTCAACTCCCAAAGAGATTTACACGACAACCTTCAATAGTATTCGATCCAATTTCCCTACGTGGAAGTTTATCATTACCGACGGCTCAAAAACAGACAACTCAACAGCACTTAGCGTTGTCACTGAAGAGAATGAAATTCTAAGATTGGCTATAACACCCTTCTACACGTCCATTTTTACAGCCGAAGCTGAAACAATTCTAATGGCTGTGGAACTGGCAAGTGCAATCAAAAAAACCAAACATGTCATATGCACCGACTCGCTTTCAACACTCCTCGCTGTACAAAATGTAAATAACAATGATCCGACCATAAGCAAAATCAGAGACATGATATCCGCAAACCATAAAAAATTAAAACTAATGTGGACACCAGGACATGCAGGAATAAAAGGAAATGAGCTGGCGGACACAGCAGCAAAAGCCGCCACAACAGCCCCACTAATTCTTCACAACACTTTTAGTCAGAAAGACATTAACAACCTCGTCAATATGACAAGCAAACTAGTTTTAAAAAATATCTGGAGCGAATACACACACTATTATAAAACAATAAATCCTTATCGGAAACCAACAAACATACCAATAACTGTAAACAGAAAACACGCAATTATCTACACTAGATTCAGGCTAGGCCACACGAAGATTACACACGAACACCTATTCAAGAAAACATCACCACCGATCTGTCCATACTGCAATAGAAGCACTCTCACTATTGAACATTTCACAAATAACTGCCAATTTATCCTCAACCAATGCATCTCCTTAAAAATTCCCAGTCCTACCCAACTCCTCGCAGAGGCCCACATTGAAAATATTAACAATTTTGTAAAACTTATTTCTAAACTAAATATAAGCCTCTAAATACATGTAAAAAAAAAAAAAAACCAGCCTGAAGGCCTTCGTTGCTCTGGCTATAAAAGTATTGTAATTTAGGATTAATTCTAAGCTACAATAAAAAAAATAAATAAATAAATAATAAGTGTACTTTGTGAACCTGAGTCTAACAATGACCGGCACGGTTGCTTATGTCTTGTAACAGTATTAACGCCGTCGGAAGTACTACATATGCTTGCTGCTGTCGTCGTGTAATGTTGATGCTCACACCTGTTTCTCGTTTATTATTGTTGCTGTCTGAGTTTATGTGTAGTAGTGTGCTATGTCTACCCTGACATATTCTGCATGAAGATCCTTGACAATCTTTTGTTAAATGATTTGGGAGGAGGCAATTGAAACACATATTGTTTTGGCGTGTTACAACTCGTCTATCTTCTGGGCTCATCTCTTTAAACTTTTCACAATGATACAATCCGTGTTGGTCGTTGCATAGCGGACATGTTAACATGATTGCTGTGTATGTGCGTGCTTGAAAGCGTCTAGGGTGATCTTTTTGTTGGCTGGTTACCTGATGAATGCCTCTATGTATGTTTTCTAAATCGTAGACTCTTCTCTCTAAAAACTCTGCGAACTGCGCATAAGTCATCTCTTCCTTTTTTTCTGTCTGTACCATAACATAGCTGTGTCGTTGTCTAGTTTTTTCTGTAACATAAATACGAGTTTAGAATCCCAATAAATAACAGGTTCGCCAATCGCCTTCAGCCCATTGTAGCCTTAATTGATGTTGTTGTAAAAACACTTAACCTCAGTAATTGATCCTGACTTTATTTGCGGAGTTTCAAGCAAAAGCTCCAAATATGAATTTTTAACCTTATCAGACTTGTATTTCTCCTTCACCAACTTCCATGCAATTTGGTAATTCATATTTGTCTGTTTCAAATGCTTTATAAGCGACAGTGCTTCGCCTTTTAGCTTTGTGTGCAAATACTCCCTTTTTCTATATCTGATATATTTGTTTTTGTATGCACCATCACTTCAAAGAAATCGTGAAATCTCACCCAATCGAAAGCATTACCGTCGAATTCTGGTATCTCTATTCTTGGCAACCGCACTTCATAATGAGACTGTTGTGGTGGGATATTTATATCCTCATTGTTTGATCGTGGTGTCGATGTGTCTGTACCTCGGTTATTCTGTGTGAACCTCTCCTTCCTTTAGTATCTGTATCTTCACTTCGTGTCGCTATCATTATGTCGTCTAGGTATATCACTACTTCTCCGCTCCTAACCATATCGTCGAACACTTTGTTTATGATCCGTTGGAATGTTGCCGGAGCATTTTTTAAGCCAAAAAGCATTCTCAAAAATTCGAATTCTCCTAGTGGAGTTATGAATGATGTATATTTCACTGAATCTTCGTGCATATGAACGTGATAAAACCCATTTTTCAAGTCTAACTTTGTGAACATTTTTTGGTTTACTAATCTGTGTAAGAGGTCGTCAATTAAGGGTATAGGAAAGTTATCTTTTGTTGTCGCCTTGTTTAATTGTCTGTAGTCTACGCACATTCTTATGTCATCTGTCTTTTTTTTAACTAAACGATTCAGCTTCACTTGGCCGTATGAAGCCTTTCGTCAAATTTTCGTCTATAATTTCTTGTAATTTCGATTTCTCCGCATAAGACAGTCGTCGCGGTGGGAAATTAAAAACGTTTGCATTTTCTAATGTTATTTTCAGGAGGAGTCCTACCCAACTCCTCGCAGAGGCCAATATTGAAAATATCAAAAATTTTGTAAAACTTATTTCTAAACTAAATATAAGCCTCTAAATACATGTAAAAAAACCAGCTTGAAGGCCTTCGTTGCTCTGGCTATAAAAGTATTGTAATTTAGGATTAATTCTAAGCTACAATAAAAAGTAATAATAATAATAATAATTTTCAGTTATGATCAGTTTTGCTTTGCTTTGTTTTAGAATGTCTCTACTCAAAACTATAGGATATCCCACTGACTCATTGACAACGACCATCAGTTCGATTTTTAAATTTTTATTGAAAATCTGAATATAAACTGTAATTTTTCCGAGTACATTTAGCTTTGTATTATTTATTCCATAATAATCTTGAATTTCATCTTTTTCTATTTTAACTTTATTCTGAACGTGCGACTGCTTTACGAAACTGATCGGGCTGCCGGAGTCTATGAGACATTCTATAAATATTGATTCGTTATTTTTTGTAAAAATTTTACATATAAATAACTTACATACTCATTTTGTTCGCTTTGCTGAGTCATTTTTTTTGTATTGGGCGCAATCCCTCATAAGGTGTCCAAAGCCTGAGCACGCAAAGCACGCTCCGTCTTGCCCTTTGAGTTTACGGCACTCTGCAGCTATGTGTCCCTTGCTGTTGCAATTGTAGTACTTAACATCTTTCTTCTCGACCGATATTTCTAAAAATATATACATGTATATATATATATACATATACAATATATACATGTAGACGATATAATAAAAACCACAGAAAATATTAATACATTGTCTGAGTTTAAATTATATTTGATGAATAGATTTAAAATGACCGATTTGCAGGATATTCGATATTTTATCGGAATAAAAATAAATAGATTTTTCTTTTTTGCTGTTTTTTTTTTTGTGGTTTTGTTACATCTTTTTGGTTACGCGTGCGTGACTCGTCTGTGGGGCTTATGAAATTCGCTCTTTCAGTTTTGTCTTTTCAACAATTTTTCATATATTTTTCTTTTTTTATAGACTCTCACAGTTAATTAGAAGTATCTTATTTCTTTTTACATTTAGGTTGTACCAAGTTGTGCCAAGCGGTACCAATAAGTTCATTTCCGCACCAGATTAGGTACTTCAGGTTATTTTTGATGTACATGAAATGGTTTTGAGTCACCCTGTTTTGAAGTATGCAAATCGAACACAACAAATCTAATAAAAATCGTACTAGGCCACAGGCTGTGTTCTGCCGTAATTTAGGTCTAATCTAATTTACCCACTAGGTTTGGGAGTCGCTTATGGTTGACCACTTTCGCCGCATCTGTCAGTAAAGTATATCTGTTTTCACATTCAGACTCTGCTGAATCAGAAAAAAATATTCTGATTGAAAGCGTCTTACCGGAGTTCGGCATTTTTTGAATTAAATTAATTAAATTGTGTAAAAATGAACGACAATAAGAAGGAGGTGCCAGAAGGGCTTGACAAGTGTGAAAAGCCGCTGGCAAAGGGCCCGATGAAGTCAATCACCACCACCACCACCACCACCACGGATCCCACCAACACCACCACCACCTCGGACACCACCAACACCACCACCACCTCGGACACCACCAACACCACCACCACCACCACCACCACTACCACGGATAGAAGAGAGAATCAATTGTGCCTAAGTCAATCAGCATATATTAATAACGTTTTGAGAAATTTTAATATGCAGGATTGTAAACCAGTTAGTACACCACTTCCAAGCAAACTTAACCATAAAAGTTTAGAATCAGAGGAAATATATAATGCACCATGTCGAAACTATACTGTCCACTCTATCAAATGAATAGACATATTTTGAAAGATTTTGATAGATTTTGATTGGCAGTAAGTGACAAAACATTTTTATGGGATTTTTTGGGAGATTTTGCTCATTTAGAAAAGCTCTTAACTTTTTTTGCCGATTTCTTAACACCTCCTCATCAGGTGATGTCAAAATATTTCGCACACTATTAACACACTGACGAAATGAATAACAACGTCATTTGCTGTTTTTTAGCAAAATTTTTGGAAGATGAAGAAAATGTTTATAATAGAAGTGTCTCAAAATGTTCCATGTTCTCCGAGACCAGAGTAAAGTCGTTTTCCTACGTTTTCCATTCGCCGAAAGGCGCAGTTGTACCGACTTTGGTTACTACGAGACGCGCTCTTGTAGCCGTATGAAGGACTCTGCGACCTCTGGGGTTTGTTGAAGGCATGCTCCACTCACAGCTCTCGAGTTGAAATCTCTAGCTACAACAAGGTTTCCCTGTAATCGCGTAGATATTTCTTCAATATCGTCGAGTTTTCTCTGATAGGCTTCTATACTATTGCTATGTGTTAGATAGCAGCTGATGACGTTGTAGTCTTTGACTCGCAGATATACGTAGCAGCTTCCTTTACCACTGCTCATATGCCGTATTTTACTTATATCTGGGAACCATAATGCAGCAGGTTTGGTGTCGTTTTCCAACCAGAATCCAGTTTGTTTTCTCTTGTATTGCTCGCTGATTATAACCAAATCAATTTGTTTCTCCATGACTATATGGGATAACAGATCATCCGCTTTCCTGCTTCTATGTAAATTTGGTTGGAGAAATTTCATATTCGATCCTTCCTGGCACTGGCAACGCAGTTCTTGGCTCCAGGGAAGTGATTTAACTCCTTGAGTTTATCATAAACAACATCTTGGTGGCTTCGTGCAAGTTTTCATCTTGTGTCCGTTCTCTCCCCACTTAATGAACTGGTCACTACGGTCTGATCCACTGCAGTCCTTCCGCAATTTAATTTGCGTTTTGTGTGGGTAGTATGACAAAGGCCCGCTTCAACTCTAAATTGTTGGCGTCGGTTTTAATAAAAAAAATTATTTTTTTTTTATTATTTATTCATTAGTTTTATTTATTGAAATTTTTTTATTTTTTTATGCTGAGAAGGCACGATCTATTTCTTCCTACTTCCTGTTCCTTACTTGGTGGATCTGTTGTTTGATAGCGTTTTTGTTTCTTATTTGGCTCCAAGTAATAATTTTTATTTTTTTCCCTCCCCGTTACTTCTTGGGTTTTTTGAGTCGGTGGTTAGCAGAAGAGAATAAAAAGACTAAAATTTACAAGAAGTGGGGTGTTGCTGTTAATTAATCCTTGCTGTTAATTAACAGCAGCTCCTCCTTTGTTTGTGATTTGTCTTGCCCAAAGGGCAAGATAACACAAGTTCTCAAAACACACTCTTATTTTTGTCTTTTTGTCGAATCGGTTTCAACACCACTATCAGCGGTGTCTAAAAATAGAACTAATGCGTGGATAGACCCACAGCAAACGCGTTAACTGATAACGGTTAGTAGACAAATAGTAAACTACAGACTTTGCGCGAAACGCAACCTTTCGTAGCGAGTGCAAGAACTGAACTGAGATATCTCTCACTTCATACAAAATATTTTTTTTCCTAAATATTATGTATTTAATTACACTTTTTAAAAATTTTTCTTAAACTAGTGAACTACTACCTATTTTATTGGCAGCTTAAACTAATTATATGTAAAAACTAACAATGAAACTAATGACTATACAAAAGTAGTCAATTAAAATTAAACAGTTATGCATTTAAAATTACATTTTAACTAAAAAATGTATGTTAAGAGAGGACTCTGTCAGGAAGATCCTCTGGGTGGCATCGTTTTAATCTTATCCTGGCTCTAAGCCTTTCTCCCGTAAGACGCCTGGCTAGTGCGTTCTGGTGAGAACTAAGCCGTTCCAAAGATTTTTTGGCTTGTGTTTGAAGCACGTCACCGACTTTAGTCATACAAAATAACGAACTGCTTTAAGTAACAAAGCTTTCCATTAATATAGGCTATTGAATTATGTAAAATGTTATCCCTGATGGGTATGCTATACTTTTTTATTGGAATTTTCTGGGAAAAAAAATTTATAGAATTTTCGGACCTGTGTTTTCTAAGGCCGTGGTTGGGTGCCACGCCCACTATTTTCCAGAACGTTGCCTAATGGTATGTAGAAGCTAACGCAGAAAACCGTACCCAAAAATCGTAATTTGTCTTTGAGTTATTAATTTATTACACAAAATTCGGTCAAATTACCCATAGTGTTATGGAATAGCAAATACCAATATATGTACAAGAAAAACAATACAAATTAAATAACTATTGT